>JALPQI010001281.1:0-14877 GCA_025490895.1 Thaumatotibia leucotreta | reverse complement strand
CAAGACCATTAACTGTTATACCTACGCACAAGTAAAAGTAAAGTCTAAACTAGTTTCAAATTGGAAGCAATATATAGTATACAGGGTGTTTGGTTAGCGGTGTCGGAGCTTTTAAGGGCTTAAACTACAATCAATTTTATCGATAAATTACCATACAATTTTTTTTTTGTGCGAACGACAATTAAATGGCGGCCATTTTAAAATTTTAAACAGACGAATACGGGCGCACGTGATATTTCTGGAATTATACGTTTGTTATCGATCCTATCCCTGCAAAAAAATCTCGTTAGAGAGCTCATTAGATAAGCAAACTAATTAAGCTAATCATTTGACTCAACTATTTGAACAACAAGGCTAAAAAAATTTTTTTAACTGAAAATAGTAAAAAATTCACCTTAATTTTTCAATTAATTTAATTTTGCATGAAAACTAGGTCGTTAAGATAGGTTTTTGGTGTTGTTGTTTATTAGTACAGTATGTTAGCTAAAAAATAACACCATAATTACAGTTATACCTTAAGTACTTTAGGAATTACACGTGCTCAAACATACACCAAAACAGCTGCATTTAGCGTTCCCGATGCAAAATCCATAAACAAATGAATGTCAGCAGTGTACTGACTAGTGAAGTGGCCGCCTTCCATCCATCCAGTGCATGTTTGAGCACTTCTAATTAAGGTATAACTGTAATTGTGGTGTTATTTTTTAGCTAACATCCTGTACTAACAAATAAAAACACCAAAAACCTATCTTAACGACCTAGTTTTCATGCAAAATTAAATTAATTGAAAAGTTAAGGTGAATTTTTTACTATTTTTAGTTAAAAAACATTTTTTAGCCTTGTTGTTCAAATAGTTGAGTCAAATGATTAGCTTAATTAGTTTGCTTATCTAATGAGCTCTCTAACGAGATTTTTTTTGCAAGGATAGGACCGATAACAAACGTATAATTCCAGAAATATCAATGAGCCCGTATTCGTCAGTTTGAAATTTTAAAATGGCCGCCATTTAATTATCGTTGGCACAAAAAAAAAATTGTATGGTAATTTATCGATGAAATTGATTGTAGTTTAAGTCCTTAAAAGCTCCGACACCGCTAACCAAACACCCTGTATAATAATATTATTTTTCTCAAACTTGCAATGAAATGTCCTCGCGCAAAGGATTAGTATTGCCATACAGCCCCGACCCCCCGACCGCACTCTCGAATAGCAAATTTTCGGCCATTCTCGTATAAAACATATAGAAACCAATGTGGGATCTCACAGTATTATACCAAGAATGTGTAAAGAGCATAACTTGTTATTTAAATCAAGTAGGGTGGACTTGTTAAAAATGTCACAGAACCAATTTAAAACATACCTACACAAATTCAAAGCAAATGGTGGGATTCTAACATGATCTTACAAAGAGTACCATTCTGTTTTGTTAATTAGCTTCGGAGACCTATTACGAATTTTACGATCATCTAGTTTCAGTCTATATTTATAATTATTTAATATCAATTTATCTATAATGTATAATCATTTTGTAGCTTAATTTTGCTGTCTGTAATTTGGTTATATAAAACATTCTACATTACTATTTGTAAACTACTTAGTTAAGATTTTTGTTAGCAGTTACTCTCATTATGCATGTTGAGTTTGCCTGTAATTGGGTGAATACTCGATCGATTTGTTATTACTGGCATGTTTATCTTTAAGTATTAATATGTATTACACCTGTTGGCGAACCTAAAATAAAATAAATAAATAAATAAAATACAGCGGGGAAATGCTGCCAGCATTCTCGGCACCATGCCAAGGGGGGCCCCATTTTTTAGATGTATTTTAGGTTTATTTAGTTTTAATTTGTTAGTTTTAATTTAGTGTTATTTATAAGGTTTTTAATTTACCTATTTATTATGTAATTATTGTATTTATCTACCGAATAAACTTGATATATTTGGAATCACATTAAAAAAAAAAATACAGTTAAATCAACCTACCTCAAAAACTATAGGAGATAATTTTATCAAACCAAAAATCGTTGATAGAGTTTATTAATGTGCATAACATATATTTTTTTCAGAATTTTATATCGCGTAGTTTAAAAAAATAGAGGGGGGGGGGACACATTATTCAGACTTTAAGACCTGATATCTCGAAAACGATTTGCTTAAATAAAAATGTGATGTATAAACCTTCATATCATTTTCAAAGACCTTTCTATTAATACCCCACACGCTTATGTACAACTAAAAAAAAAATTCTATCCCTCAGTTACATGTATGGAGGGCCCCCACCCCAATGGTTTTTTTACAATTTAGTATCACATTCCTGTAACGGTTCATACAACACATATCCTTACCAAATTTCGTTACTGTAGCATTTATAGTTTCCGAGTAAATTGGCTGTGACAGACGGACAGACGGACAGACGGACATGACGAATCTATAAGGGTTCCGTTTTTGCCATTTTGGCTACGGAACCCTAAAAAATGAAATGTTGTCATTATGTTCGTCATAATACGCTTTAAAGTATGACGTTGCAGGCGGATGACCTCGAGATAATAGTAAAGGATTTTCATACGAATTTAACAGCCTAGGCCGGTAAATATTTTTTTTTTTAAACATGGCGTCGGTTTTCATGAATAGGCTAAACAGCTAAATTCTGTTTTTTTTTATTGTCGTATTTTTTATTTCATATTATATTTGAGAAAAGCACTATACACGCCTCGCCGTGAAATGGGCTTATCGGCTTCATATCACTGTCCATACCTACTCAGCCGGTAAGCCCATCTTTCCCGGCGTCTGCAGTAATGTACTATATTTAATACGTACTAATCGACAGTAACTTGGCAAAAATATTAGGTATATTGTATTGGTTTCGCTAAGCAATCTATGATCGGTCATTATTATTTTATCTATTATATTATTTATATTTTATACCTTTCATTAAGTATACCAATTAGTATTATGCTCATCCTAATTATTCCAAATTTTTTTTTTTTTTTTTTTTTATTTTATTTATTGTTCGGAGAACCAACAGCTTACAATACAGAGTAGCAATACAAATTAAGAAACAAACAGCCAATTATAGGTTCCCACCAGTAGTAACAGGTTAACAAACAAATGGTGGCTAGTACTAAATTAACACTATCGTATATCAAAGCAAACGTATTACTAAATATACGTATATAAATGCAACAATCGGTATAAGTAGTATATAATGTCAACAATAACAATCTGAACAACATGTTATCGCCCGGCTTACTCACTTAACCAACTCGTCTGTTAAGATCCGCCTTATGGTTGTTGTGTTGCAATTAAAAACATCAATGTCTCGCTTCCTCGAGAATTCATTTAGGCTTCTACCAGCTCGTAATAGAAAGCTATTTTTCCTATAATTACGTGATGTAAGTGGGATTGATAAGGGAGGGAAGTATCTTTTAGACCTAGATGGAGTATTGAAGGAAAGCTTGGCGAGCAATTCGGGACAATCAATATTGCCATTCGAAATGCTAAGTAAATAAGAAATATCAGCAATTTGGCGACGTTTATATAAAGGAATAAGATGATGTTTTTTACAAATATTTTCGTAATTAGATGAATTATAAGTGGTATTTAGTTTAAAGCAGAGATATTTTACAAACTTTTTCTGTATACGTTCAATTCTGTTAACATAAGTATTATAAGAAGGGTTCCAAATCTGAGACGCATATTCCAGTTTGCTTCTGACATACGTACAATAGAGGATCTTTATAGTTTTAATTTGAGTGAAATGTTGGCAACTACGCATAATAAACCCTAGAGTCTTACTAGCACTGGCTACTATATTGTCTACATGAGTATCAAATAAAAGCTTAGAATCATGGATGACTCCAAGGTCCCTCATACATGACACAGGTTCGAGAACATGATTATTAAGCTTGTATGCCGTCGGGATTATACTACGTTGTCTAGTGAAAGTTAAGGAAAAACATTTGGAGACGTTAAGGTCCAATCTATTATTTTGGCAATATGTGACAAGACGACTGAGATCTTCTTGTAAAAGTGCGGAATCTGCTAATGACTTAACTCTCATAAAAATCTTCATATCGTCAGCAAAGCACAGCAACTGGGCAAACTGGAAGCAATCGCTGATATCATTAACAAATACATTGAAAAGCAAAGGCCCCAGCAACGACCCTTGAGGAACACCACTGGGAACACTTACCCAGCTAGACATGTAGTTGTTAATGACAACAGCTTGAGACCTGTTATCGATATAGGATGTGAACCACCGCAATAGATCTCCATGAATACCCATATCATTTAATTTAAGGATTAGTAATTTATGATCAATTCTATCGAATGCTTTACTGTAGTCAGTGTACACTACATCCACTTGACTACCTTCAGACATGGCTTTAGTTATATAGTCATTAAGAAGTATCAAATTCGAAACGGTAGACTTACATCGCAAGAAACCATGTTGAAGAGGACTGAAATAATTCTTAATTGCCGCATATACTTGTGAATAGACTAGCTTTTCAAGTACTTTAGCAAGTATACAAAGTTTAGAAATTGGCCTGTAATTAGTTACTTCAGTTTTGGAACCCTTCTTATGAACGGGTGTAATATAGGCTGATTTCCAAATCAAAGGAACATGACATTCAGTGAAGGACCGATTAAACAGTAGAGATATTGGGACTACAATAGTGTTTGCGCAATTAATCAGAAATTGAGATGGCATGTCATCAGGCCCAGCCGATTTAGACGGATCTAATTTTAGCAGTAACTTAATAAGAACATCTGAATCAACCTCTATATTGCATATACGTGAATTTGAATTAACCACGGAGGTGGCCACTTGGTCAGAACTTGGAGCAGAGAATGTTGTATGGAAATAGTTAGAGAATGCTTCACATATATCTTGGGCTGTGGTAACCAATCTTTCATCATACTTTAAACAATTCGGTACACCATGTGAGCTAGAACGTGACTTGATGTAGGACCAGAACTGCTTAGGGTTTTTAACGATGTTGCTTTCGAGCTTGCGAACATAAGTATTGAAGCATGTCTGCTCAAGTTTTTTGACCCTGTCACGTTGAAAATTATAACTGATTTGATCTGATATATTACCGTATATACGAAATTTTTTCAAATATTTGGATTTCTCTTTGATGCCTTTTTTTAGTGCGGGCGAATACCAGTTCGGAAAACTATCATCGTGTGTCATTTTATTAGGAATATATTTAAGTCGCAGATTTTTAAATACGGAGTAAAAGAAGTTAACAGACTCATCTAATGTGCGTCGCGAGAATTCATCCTGCCAGTTAACCAAGGTCAACTCATTGTTGATGGAAGTATAATCGCCTTTATTATAGAAATATTTAATACGAGAAGCGGTTTTTAAACTACTTATTTGAGCGAACTCTATCGAAACTAATATTGCTTTATGGTACGGGTCAATCGGTACTAACGGGTCCAAACACTCACTAACATGTACCACATCATTTGACAAAACAAGGTCCAATAACTTACCATATTGGTTAAGGACGCCATTATATTGCCTTAAGTTTAAGGTGTTCAACTCATCAATCAAACTGCACTCGTCATTCGTTTTATAATTCGAAGGCACCAAAATAGAATGCTGACATGTCCATACAATGTTGCTCAAATTAAAATCGCCTATTATTAAATATTTGTCATCACATCCACGTAAAACAGCTTCACCCAGACCGTTAAGGAAATTTGATAACTGCTGTGAGAATGTATAACCATTATTCTGTTTACATAAATATAAAACACACAAATGCAGTTTAATTGATGAGTTATGCAATCCCTTAATAGTCAAAGTTACCCACAGATCCTCAGCTGACGACTGGTAGGTAGGCTGCGGAATGGCTGCCAGCTCTTTGCGAGTAGCTATGATTACGCCACCACCACGATGCTGACCGGTTAAAAGCGAATCACGATCACGTCTCCAAACGACATACCGATCATCAAACAACTCTGTATCCAACACTCCATCTAGTAACCAGGTCTCCGTTAATATTATTATATCATAAGATGCAATTCTTAAATTACGGTAGAATAACGAAGTTTTCGAACGAAGTCCCCTTACGTTTTGGTAATAAATTGTAGGATAAAACCCTCCCCTATTATTAATTAAAGCCGTTTTAAAATATATTTTACGCAATAATAAAATATCAATAGAATAATCGAGCTGCATAGGCGGTGAATTGCATTAGATAAGCATGAAGGGTAAAATAGCATCTTTTTTAATTGATAATAAATGCAACACAAAGTGGAAATCGTAAGACATAGGGGTTTTCTAACAAATACGAGAGAGCGAGTAATTAAGCATAACTTAAGTTGATGTAAGAAAAAGACAAATATAGTTAAGTGCGCATGCCTTAAGCGGTGCATATGGAATGCGAATAGCGATAAGCCGTGCGCCCGATAACAATAAGCGGCCGGTCCGGCCGGTCCGGCAAATTCAGTGATACTCAAACTTTTGCATACATGGGCAAGAATATTATCAAAGATTGACACTACTGTAACTAATAGAAATAAAATAACTAAGTAAACTAAGACACAGATTAAAGTAACTTGTTTAAATCACTTTCGTTGTTAATGACGTAAACTTTCGAGTTGTCATCCCTGCGTACGTGAATCTTCGCGAATTTCACCCATACATATTTATAATTTTTAGATCTTAATTCAGTTTTAGTTTTCGTTAGCAAAATTTTGTAATCAGGTGTTAAATGATCATTCACAAATATCTTGTTGCGACAGTCCTGGAAACCGAGTTCTTCTGCTGACATAGTCTTCTTCAGTCTCGCTGATGCAATGAAGTTTTCTTTGATGTAACGGTTGACGAAACTAACGATGATAGATTTCTCTTTAGAATTATGAGACGGGATCCGGGATATATAATTTATATTAGTGGTTTGTATCGGGAAACCAACTAACTCGCCAATGCGTTCCATGATAATGAAAAGGTTTTCGTTATTTTTGAGTGGTACACCCTTCACTTCTATATTGTTGAGACGGTACCATTGGTCACGATTTGATATTTCCGATTTTAACTGAGCAATTTGCTGGCCAAGAGAGTTGATTTTGATATTATTTGCTTCGAGATCGGGTATTTTCTTTTCGACTTCGTCTAATCGCGTGAAGCACTCAGAAATATTAGCACCATTAAATGCACATGAGTTTTTACATGACTTTTTTTTCGTTATGATAGTTTACGTTATACGTAAATACATTATGCGTAATCGTTTATGCGAAATTATACTTATGCCACTTAAATAGTATGCTTAACAACGCTTTGCCAATTTGAAGTATGCGTAATAAATTATGCGAATTAATATAGACTCCACTAGGCTATCAAATTAGATAATTTATAAAGGGCATGAATAAATAAACAGTACTCTCTTTCTGACACGTCAGTCCTTTTTTCTGAAACATATATTTTTATGAGTGTATTACCTACAAAATGTTTTACTAATCAGCAATACTTTAATTTCAGGTTTTGCTGCAAGAAACAACACTTCACCTCCATTTGCGGCGAACAAAATGCTCAAGTTGCTGGAGGATGCGTGCCGACATGTAACTGGCGAAAACTGGGCGAAAGTGGTTGAAAAGATAAAAAAATATATATTACAGGACTGTGAGCGTTTCGTTCGAATAGATACATTGCGAGATGAAATTATCATCAATGTAGCAGATGATTCAGATACCACGAATTCGGACATAAATAATGAGGGTGTAATTTCTTCTGAAAGTGATGAATAAAGAAATATTTGTATTAATTCGTTTTATTCCAACATATTAATTGAAAATACTTTCTATTCCATAGGTATTATCATAGAATGAAAAACGTTACGTTGTACAACCTAGTGATTGCTATTAATGTACGATTTCACACAAAACTGTATGGTTTAGAAAAGCAATACTCAGCCTGTTTGCTACGCAGAGATCCCGGGTTCGAATCCTGGTAAGAGCATTTATTTGTGTAATTATCACATATATTTGTTTCTGAATAATGGGTGTTTTTTGTATATGTGTTTGTCTGTATATTTTTATTATATATATCGTCGCCTGGTACCAACAACACAAGCCTTATTGAACTTACCGTGTGGCTGGGTCGATTAAATCTAGGTACTAAAATATAAAATTTTAATAAATGTAATTATTTTCTAATAGCTTTTGCTCGCGACTTCGCTTTAAAAAGAGCCAAAAAGTAGCCAATGTCACTCTTCATCCCTTCAATTATCTCCGCTTAAAAAAATCGCTTCAATTTGTTGTTCTGTTTTGATGTGAAAGACGAACAAACAAACAGACACGTACACTTTCGCATTGATAATAATATAGATTACTTTTACCACACGCATTTTTTAATACTTAATGGACAGACAATCTCGCAGCCCAACTGATAGAATTAAAACCCACATAGATATGACTTAAGCCAATGAAATGATAACTTTTGCGTTGTTAGCGTGAGAACTTAGGTCAAATGCGTCTATGCTAGTAATTTCAGAACACATGTATACTATAAAGTTAAAATTAATTTGCTTATCACACATTGCTATGAAAAATATACTTACATATATTTATAACTAAGAAAAATCGATAGTTCACTCGTTAAATGGGACATCTCTAAAACTGTCAAACATGAAACGTCACAGGACTCTTCTTACGTGAAAAACAGTATAGGTCGCTACTACTCCGCTCGACTCAAACGCTCATACAAATAATAACAACTGCGCGCTCTCTATTACGCTTCCCGCGCAAGTTTCAAACGCTGATACCTACTACAGTATTATTGGCCACCGCGATTGTTAATGTGAACAATGACAAAGGCAAACGCATGCGCGTATTTATAGACCCAGGCTCTATGAGTAATATTGTAACCAAAGATTGTTGTGATCGCTTAAATTTAAAAATAACCCCTTTGCCTTCGATTGTTAAAGGCTTAGGTCAAATTGAAAGTCCCTATCTCGGAATAACGCAATTTACAATACACTCTCGCATCGACCCGCGTTGTTCTTATACGATTTGCGCTCAAGTGTCGGATAACATTACGGACGTTTTACCTAACGCCGAAGTGGACAGACGCGAATTAACTCATCTCCCAGATTTGCTTATGACCGATAACCAATATTACCTACTCACCGGGTGAAATTATTGTTTGATCGGCAGTGAATTATTCCCGCTTTTACTCGATTCAAATAAATTAACCTCACCTACCTCGTCGGTCGTAGGTCTGGAAACTACTCTTGGATATGTCGCAATGGGAAAGGCCCAATGTTTTGTACGCTCGTACAACGCTAACTCAAACTCTTCAGTCGCGCACACTCGCCCTGAAGAAACTCATGCATGTCTCGCAAAACAATCACAAGACGTTCTTTTGTCAAACTCAAAATGTCCCTCTCGATCAATTAACTCAGCGCTTTTGGGAAATAGAAAATGTCCCTGATAAAAAACATTTAAGTCCCGATGATGAAATCTGTGAAAAAATATTTCAGTCTACTTACTCACGCGACGAACACGGTACATACCTACCTACACGGTTGCTCTGCCTTTCAAACATTCGCCTGCTGAATTAGGTCCCTCTTACTCTGCAGCAAAGCACCGCTTGTTAAACCTAGAAAAGAAACTCGACTCTGCCGGACTAAGCTCCGATTATAATTATGACACAATTCAAACGTACATTGACCAAGGATATTTAACCAAAGTTCCAAATAATTTTCAAGACACTCAATCTTATTACATACCGCATAGAGCCGTGTATCGTCCAGAGAAAGAAACTTCGAAAACGCGAATAGTACCTACTGAATGCCGGTTGTAAAACAACGTCAGGCAAATCTCTCAATGATTTACTTTATGTAGGTCCAATTTTACAAAATTACATTTTTAAACTGCTTCAACCTCCGTATATTTTCAATCGCAATAAGTGCAGATATCGAAAAAAATTATTTTCAAGTAAAATTAACTCCAGATCACCACTCATTTCAACGGATTTTGTTTAGGTTCGATCCTAACTCGCCTATTGAAACATATCAATTTAATAGGGTATGTTTCCCCGTGTTTAGCTTTACGCGTCGTGCGACAGCTAGCCGCCGACAGCACAGAACTAAGATGACAAAGAATGATCGACAACGATTAAAAGCGTAACCAAAAACGAAACGCAAGTGTGTGTGTAAATTTGTCTATGTGTGGTCAGGAATAGGGTTGCCTATTACAACAGAGCAAACATCTATCGATGTTTGACTGTTTTATCGACAACATGGTATTTTTTATCTTCGTTTTTTTGCTTTAAGTTTTATAGTACAATGTGAATTGAGGGTGTCGAATTAAAAATTGAAAACGTGTGTGAACTTATTATCTGGCGTATCCCTTAAATTTAACAGAAATAATAAAAATCGCATATTATCAAAAAAATCTCACAAAACATAGTAAGGTCCTTCAAGTTTGTTAAATACATATTCGTATTTAAAGTCTGGAACTATGACGGCATTGTAATGTAATAGACTGATTAGGTATGTTTATCGCACGAATATCGATATTGGTAGTTGAACATTTAGTCAAGCTCTAGCGTAGCGTGACAATTTATATTTTTACACAAAATATTCTTTAATATTAACTATTGTGGTAAATTATTAGCGCACAGTGATAGGATAACTAACAATTAATGCTAGAAAGTGATAACTTACACGATTTATGCTACTAAATCGACAAAATATGGTTTGAAAACAATCAACCGGCAAATCATATTTAGCAGTGAAACGAGTGATTGCCGTCATTTCTTCGGTGGGTAACAGGCCAATCCTTTACATTACACGATACCAATCGGTTTAATTATTTGTGTAAATTTACTTCTTACTAGAATTAAATATAAAATCACTTTTAAATAACAGTCTCCGTCGAGAAGGCTGATACGGCTGATATGTCACTTCGAGAGTGGGTACGTGGTATCTCTTTTGCACTCGTGTAATAGTCATATGATTGGTGGCTTCCCTTTCACACGCTTCCTTTCTCTATTAAGCGTTAGCGCGGATTCTAACTTTATGGCCGACAGTCGCAACTCCTACCCGCTCGCCACGTACGAGGCCGAAAACCACATGTACGTCGACTAGTCATTAGTGTAAATGGGAATATTATGATTTAAGTTTTTCCCTTGATTATTTTTTAATTTTAGGTAGCGGTTATCAGTATTATTTAATAAATAGAGATTTAAGGCATGAAGAAATAGATATAACATAAAAAAATAGTTTTACTGCTTTTGATGGATCTACATCTAATGATTAAAATAAAACAAAAGACATACAGAATCAAACACATTATAATGTTGTAAATATCTACAATTGAGGAGGTTCTGTGGTGACAGCTTAAGATTTAATTATATATTATTCAAATCAAATACAGGATGTACCTAATACAAATAGTGGTGACCTATTTATATTTAAGCGCTCAGTATCGAATACTGAATAGTATAAAGAAAAGCGAATAAAAATTAAATCGGACCATTATCGGATCGCCACTATTTTAGTTACACATGTATGGGCGTCCCAAAGTTATGGAACATGAAGGGGAAGTACCTTAAATATCGTCGATAGGATATTTTGCTGAAAGAAGACTTTATTTTATTTTGAAAATTAAATAATACTGCATTTAAAAAAATCCAAAAAAAATTATGCTATTTCTAGGCATCGAACCTACTCTAATACGAAAAAAATATTTTTCTTAATTTTATGATGTCATTCGAAAGAATGGATAAAAAATAACAATTTTTCTTAAGAAAAAATTCGAAAAAAATTGTAGTTGGTTCGATATCCGGAAGAAGCAAAACTGAAAAACTCTTAATGCACTATTACTAAATTTTAAAAATAACATTAAGTCTTCTTTCGGTAAAATACACTATCTACGATATTTAACGTACTTCTCCTTCATGTCCCATAACTTTGGGACGCCCTGTAGATACAATGAGGGGTACATTTATATTGTAAATACGTCGGACACATCTAGAAAAAAAATCTACACTTTTGAACTCTTAAGTAAATTGATGATAAATGATTGGAGTACACTATTGTAATTGCCACAGCGGTGTAACAAAAAAAAAATATGGAAATGGAACTTCCTGAATCAGAGTACATTTTGTATGTAGTAACTTTTATGGAGTTTACGTTATTATTCAACAACGGATCGTCAAATATCACATACAAACGTTACTGCTACATACATGCACCGGGTCAATAATTAAGTTGTTTACATATAGACCCCAACATATGAAGGGTCCACGGAAAGAACATGTCTAGTCAATTCAAGGAAAAACCACCTTACTTTTAACCGAATAAGGTGTGAATTTGCCCTAATTTTTTTAAGCTCTTGACATGTTTTTTCCGTGGACCCCTCATATGTATTTTGTTTTTAAATAAAGTAGGATATCGCCAATAATACAACTTTTAGATAAATGGCCTCCACATATTGAAATCAACTCAGTACGCCCACGAAAATCGGTTTTCAGGCATCTCTGTCAGTCCAAAGAAGAACTTGCTGTAGACTTCACATACACCCTTGAATTTCTTCGCAGGTGTTTCCTTCACCGTAAAGGAAAACATCCCACATTAAGCATCAAGCTCCGATATATCTGGATGCTTAGTCAAGTTGCCAATCGCTAACGCTTAGTAGCGTATCGTAGTTTTCCCTCTCTGTCACTCTTTTATATTAGTGCTACAAAGACAGTTAGCTGCCTTTCGTTTACGATCGACGATTAAGCTAGCGATTGGCAACTTGTCTAAGCACCCTGATGGCGACTGAGTAACGTGACCAGTTACCGAAGGGTGGCCAATTGTGGAAACCTACAAATATAATACTCATTGGAATTTTGGGTGCGAATCTTTAACAAAACCTGAAAGAGCGCATAGGTACATCCATACAATATACATGGCTACACTCTAACATTGTAAGATCAAGATTCCGAGATAGGCAATAAAATACGAGTATAATACAGATTTTTCTATAATATTCGTAATTCATTCATTTTTTTCTTGGCTAAACTGTTCGTATATGTAATTTTTTAAAGTTTTGTTCAGGTTTTGCACCCATAGCTCCGATCACTGAATATAAATTCTGTTTATAGGTGAACAGAGTTCATTTTTGGTATGAGGAGTCAAAAGTATAACATAACATACAATGTGCCCATGAGGAAAGGGAAAAAATTCATCAGCGGATTTCTGACCAAATTTGAAGTTAAAAATGTCATATGAAGTTTTCTGGATTCAGTCTAATTTAAGAGAAAATTCATTTTTTTCTTAAAACCGTTTTAGACCGTTACGCTATGATAAACGCATTTTAGGAAACGATTTTGTCACCTGTCTTAGTCTTGTCACACTTAATTGACAGACATCAAACAAGCACAAATATCTATAATTACCTAGCAAATGCAAAAAAAAACTTTAAAGTGCATTTTTTGCGATAGTTTGATTAATAAAATCCTTTTTTTGTGTATTAAGGCATCCAAAAAATGTTTTTTTTTGCAGATTTGACCTTTGATTTTGCTCATTTAACATTTTTTGCTTCTTTTAGTCTCAGGAATATGCTGTTAGAATTTTTCCCTTTCCTCGTGGGCACCTTGTATATCCGTGAGGAAACGCCGTGTATTTAAATAAGTAGTCAACCTGTGTAATTTGTGATATTATCTTATTTTAATTCTATTTAAAAAGACAAATTGAATTTTCATCTTATACCTATAAAAATGATAAGATGAATGACGATAAAGTACACGAATATCATGACACAATTGTATGATTATCACAGTACCGCCTACCTTCGCCCTGGCAATTTCACTGTAGGCCTATATTACTGGATTATTTTTACGAATTCTATTTCGTTCCTTCTATGCCGACCACAAATGCAATGTTTCATCATTAATTCATCACTTACCTAGTATCCCTGTGTTAAGTTACACCTGATTATGACCTAAGAAAATTTAACTGTAAATTGTTGAAAGCAGGTGCTTTCACCAATTTACAGTTAAATTATACTCAGACAGTTGTCTGCGAGGTTTAAGTAGGTATGCTGCATTAGGTACATTGCGGGCTGAATTGACGTTTCAAAATTTTCAATGTCCCTAAAACGAAAACCATTTCGAGATATACGCATGTAGATCACAAAATTATATTGTAAAATTTTTTCATCGCAATATTTTTGTGAAAAATCGTAATAATAGTTTAAAGGGGAAGTGACATCACATAGCTGATCCAGAGCTGCCACTATAACCAAAAAATCTTGCGGTTGGAATGTCTATTGTGTTTGGCAGTGACACTTTACGACGTTTCACCGATTTTCGTCGTTTTCTGATGTGTTTGAAACATCATTTGTGACGTCATTGAGCTGATTCTTGACGTTTGTAACTTACGCTCTTTCTGCTCGAAGTAGTAATAAAAGAGGATTTTCTCACTAAATTTGCAATTTAATTGAATAATTAAAAATACGTGTATCTTTTAATATTGACTTCTTTCAAAACAGACAATAAAAACTAGCACTAAAAATATGAAATGTTGTCAATTATGTTGTATGACAAAAAAAAACAATAATTCTCCATGAAAGTTTAGATAACTTTGTGTATACATGTACTTGTTAATTTTATTATGTCTTATGCCGCAACCCCCATTAAGAGATTTGCCCGAATTAGATTCACACTGGATTTTTTTAAATATCGATATTAAGAACGCCGGCGAAACTAGCGACATTAATTTGCAATCAATTGTAATAGTACATTACTACCGAGGCCGGGAAGTGACTGGTTGCCGGCCGAATATATGAGGACGGACGAGCGAAGCGAGGCCGGATAGTATTCGGACGGCAACCAGTCACTTCATGGACGAGGTATGTATAGTGCTTTTCT
>JALPQI010001280.1:0-150366 GCA_025490895.1 Thaumatotibia leucotreta | reverse complement strand
GGGCGTAAAGTCGCTAAAAAAACCCGGACAGTTGACCGGAATATGGTCGCGCGGGGTGGACGTTCAAGTGGTTAAAGCTAATAATGTATATCTCTTTGCTGGTAGGACTCAAAATTATATGTATAATATTATTGTTCATACTTGCCCGAAACCTTAGTAACACAATATTCCTATGCTTTTCCTTTTTATATTTTAGTTATTCTTACTAGGAAAGATTATTGGCAACTATATTTGTTATTTGCTAGTATTATGTTAAATTCAATCATTCTTATGATTTTCGAATAGAGGTATCTGAATGGGCTATAACTGTATTAAAGATGAAATTATAATCAATGTTATACGTTAAGTAACCGAATAATGGGCAAAGTGCATGAATTTCAATTAATTTTTACTATTTAGGTTAATTTATTTATTACGTTGTATGTAATAGATTCGTAAACCTCTTGACTGCCATAGTCAACTATATTATCAAACCGGAATCAGATAGGGATTCGAATGTACTGTTGACATAAAAACTGACAACATTTACCAAGAAAAGAGTTGTTTATAGATGTAGTGAGTGATTAATTAATCTATTATCTGTAGGTCTCTGCACTTAACTATGAACTATGACTATATCCTAGATTGACTCATACACTGTGTCAACAGTACGTTCTATTCCCATTCTAAATGCGGTTTGATAATACGTGACAACGCTGTCAGTATAAATTGAACCGTCATTTGACAATTCTGATTGCTTTGAGAAAGTTGGCAATGACTTTTGTGGCAGCCAAGAGGTTAAAAATTGTATGACTGTCTCGATTTTTCAAGTAGGTTTCCTACATTATGACGGCAGGAGAGATACCTGTCACTATGTTAACTAAACAGTGTCTATCGTGGCGCGCGCGCTTGCGGTGTGGTTTCTACTAGGACATTTCATACTATACAGCGCGCACGTCACGCACACGCGCGCGCTCTAATTACGTATCCGGTATGCGACCTTACTCTGGGGCACTAATGGGACATCTTGTCAATAATACTGATACTTTAGTTATAAAAATATATGAAATTGTTGGCACTGTCTACAGTTTTCGAATTAATCCTTATGTTTTAAGGAATAGAACTCTGTTATGTTTTCTTTGGAAAATACGCTATTATGAAAACAAGCTTTATCATATGTTGTGTTGCTTTGCAGGCTATATACAATAATTGTTATTTAAATTTACAGGAATATATTTTTATGTTTAATGAAATGTATAAAAATGTAAAATATTTTATTTACTAACATCATTTATGTCATAAACACGATTTGATCTCTTACAAGCTAATAAAAGACATACATAAAATATTTCGTTTTTTATCTACAAAAATACTGTCAATAATGTATGGCAATTTTGAATTAATACTAGATACAAAATAACATTTTAATAACTAACCAACCATTTTATGTAGGTATGTTGCCACGGCTCTTTAAAGTTGGTAACAATTACAAGTAATGGTAATATGGTAACTTTTACCTACAATTAAAATAAATATTTACGTAATTTTTTTACCATATTGTTTGGTACATTTTCAGCTAAAGGTATCACACATTGTTCCTATAAGTTAACTATAGGGGCGAACTTTGTTTGTATAATCAATATAATCATATGTATAACCAATCGGAATGCCCTCATGTCGTCAAAGTGATACCTATTGATTGAAATTGACAGCTTATTAAATTATCCTTACAGTATGTAACTACATCTAAATTGAATCCCAGTATCAAAGTCATTCTCTTGAATGTACATATTTATCCTCCTGCCGCCCAGACAATAAAAATTGACAGTGAAATTTGAATTAATAGTGTAATTAGTGTAGGAATTAGAATTGGATTTCATTTGTTTGAGGAGACCTTTTAATAGGCCTCTGGGCGGCAGGAGGTTATAGGCCAAGTTGATTTTAAATGGCGTGTCTCTGTACCTACAATGAATTTACCTATTGCACGGACTAATGCTAATTCGAAGCCTACTGTTGTATCTAATTGAGTGCTGGTAAGACTTACACATCCGGAATCAGAATATGAATTAATACTCTAGGCCGGCCTTATACATCCGGAATCAGAGTAAGTTTAGTATTCATAATAAAGTGTAAAGCCGGCCTAAGAATATTAATTCATATTCTGATTCCGGATGTATAAGGCCGGCCTAAGAAATGGCCATTGTTTTCAGAATTGCCAGGGCTAGGTAATTAGTGTTGGTAAAGACTCGAGTCGTTTGAGACTTCATCTAAGACAAGTGACAATCATCTCTGCCTTCTAAAAGAAGCTAAGAACACTGTCCCTGTGATCACCTGTAAGACAGCAGCGGTTCTAAAACAGGCCACATACACATAATTCCGTGACAAAGACCAGGCGAGCATAAATATGGCGACTATAACATTAGCCGCATTCGTCGTTGCAGGGTCGAACCAAAGAGTTAAGACTTAAAGCAGTTGGACAATAGTACTTATATTACTACTGATAAGCATATTCATCTCCGTCTTCTAAAAGACGAAGCTAAAAACACTGCTCCTGTGACCACCTGTAACACAGCAGCGGTCCTAAAGCACGCCACATACACGTAATTCCTGGACAGGGACCAGGCGAGCATAAATATGGCGACTATGACGTTAGAAGCTGTGGTGGTGGCCGTGGTGTCGAATTCGTTGAGCGTGCTGTTATACAGCGGTTGCTGGATAATGCTGCTCGCGGCTGTGGAGAAACTGGAGAACATGCACCAGATGAGTAGCAGGCTTTTGTTGGTGGACAGGGTTATGCCTGGAAAGAAGGCAAAGAAGGATACTGTTAACGGTTACGTAGACTGCATTGTCCATATTTTTAAAGTTGGTATGGCACGTCTCCATGTCAAAATCAAAGTCAAAATATTCTTTATTCAATTAGGCCCAGCAACGAGCGCTTTTGAATCGTTAAACTAAATAGCTAATGAGAGAGAAAAAAAAGTTACTTCCGGTTTTAACACTTTTAACCTTACACCACTGACTGAGAAAAATCCGGCAAGAAACTCAGCGGGAAATCATCTGTCGTCTTCAATCATGTGTCGTCTATCATCTGTGGCCTATTTCACCATAATTACAAGTCTGACAATTGTAAAATACGTACGTATCAGTGTTACTGACGTCACAGGCCTCCGTAGGCTACGGCTACCGCTTACTATCGGACAGTCCATGTGCTTGTTTGCAACCAACATAAAATTATTACTAATAACATTTTTAAATCATTAATAAACTACTTTTTATTTTCCGAAACCCGTGACAATTGTAGCAAGGTTTAGTACAATTCTCATTCAATCTTGACATGAATTCGAATTATAGGCCTATCGCTATCACCTCCCTTCTCTCTAAGGTCATGGAGCGTATAGTTAACGCTAAGCTCCTTGGTTACCTAGAAGAACACGATCTTATAAGCGACCGCCAGTATGGCTTTCGCCACGGTCGCTCTACCGGTGATCTTCTAGTGTACCTCACTCACCGCTGGGCATCAGCCATTGAGAGTCAAGGCGAGGCTTTGGCAGTCAGCCTAGATATAGCGAAGGCGTTCGATCGGGTCTGGCATAGGGGCCTTTTGTCGAAGTTGCCATCTTATGGACTGCCCGAGGGATTATGCAGATGGATTGCTAGCTTTTTGTCCGGCAGACGCATTCGTGCCGTAGTAGACGGTAGCTGCTCTGATAGCATGGACATAAACGCTGGCGTCCCGCAAGGCTCTGTGCTATCCCCAACGCTGTTCCTTCTGCATATCAATGACATGTTGTCTATCGGCGACCTCCATTGCTATGCGGATGACAGTACTGGGGATACTTTTTACACAGGCCGTGCTAATATCCCTCGCTCTGTGGTACTGGAAAGTCGCGGAAAACTTGTGTCTGACATCGAGAACACTTTATCTAGAGTCTCGTTATGGGGTCGGGATAACCTAGTCAGGTTCAACCCCACAAAGACACAAGTTTGCGCGTTTACCGCTAAAAAAACCCCATTTACTGTGGCTCCAAAGTTCCAAGACACAGCTCTTACCATGTCAGGGAATTGGGATCCTCGGAGTCGACATTTCCAACGACGTCCAATTCCGATGTCACCTAGAGGGAAAAGCTACGCTGGCATCCAAAAAGCTCGGGGTGCTCAATAAAGCGAGGGGATACTTTACTCCGGGGCAAAGACTTCTGTTATATAAGTCGCAAGTCAGACCCCATATGGAGTATTGCTGTCACCTCTGGGCAGGAGCACCTGTATACCAGCTTGCACCATTTGACTCGGTTCAGAGACGAGCTGTCCGAATAGTCGACGATCCCAGACTCACAGGCGGTATTGAACCCTTAAGTCTAAGGAGAGACTTCGCCTCTTTATGTGTGTTCTATCGTCTGTACAATGGGTTGTGCTCTGAAGAACTGTTCGACATGATGCCAACGTCCACTTTTCATCATCGCACCGCTCGCCACCGACTGGGCGCTCATCCTCACACCTTGCATGTCGGAATTTCGCTACAATTGTCGTGTTTTTGTGACAATTGTAATTTTGCTTCGCAAAAAAGTAGTTATTTACTGCTAATTTACTAAAGTTCCTGCACTAAATTTTATGTTGGTGGTAAACGGTAACTGTAGCCTATAGACGCCCCAGATTGCAGAAACAGTAAATTTACAATTGTAGCACTTGTCAATGTGGTGAAATTGGGGCCTGAAGTTCTCATTACATTACATGTTATTTTATGGTATATATCTCATAGTTATCTCCACCATTTCCTAATCTTGTTCTTCCTCTTACAGTCAACAGTCAATACATAGGCAACAGTAAGTGGATTTATTCGTTTAATAAAAGCAGAGAACAGAAGATCTTTAGGTAACTAGGATAGTTCTGTGAATGTGTCTTACTAAATACTTATCGAAGGATGTATGAAGGTCGCCCGTTGTTTTTCCGTTCTTAGCTTGCAGGGGGCCAGATGAAAGAGACTATAGGGGTATACGTTCACTGTCGCAATCTGATCTCTGTTCGGAAGAAAAGAAAGTTACCTTACCATAGAGAGAGAACCTACCATAAAAGCCCGTAGCCCCGGCAATACAGAACAGCGTGATGAGGCGAGCCTTCACGTGGATCGCTTTGGGCAGCACCACACAGAGCATTATGAAGCAGAGCGCGGACCCGTGGGCCGCCGCCATCAGGGTTGATACCTGCATAATTAATTACATAATCAGATTTAAGAATGGTTAGAAGTCAATGGAAATATGGGAGAACTATTATATGTCGTATACCGGCACACTGTCGTTGGACTCGCGACTTCGGGATAGTTTTAGGTAATCAAGTTTTGGAGTAGGTAAGTAATGGAAAAATTCGCTGTCGTTGGGGTTTTACGTATATTGGTTTGCATGATTTCAGTGATGTTCGTTTGGTCAAAGTCACTGTCTAAACTTAGGCACCTAGGCGTATTTTGTCTGCTAGTACCTACAGAGATCAGATTACAGGACTAGATACTTCTTCATGTAAAAAAAATTCCAACTCTTTCCGAAAAGGGATCCAAAAGAGACCTCTACTGCCGCGTCGGCATAAAGGCGACAAATCGCTGCCCCAATTATTAACATTGCAGCATTGACACTGCCGAGATTTATTCACCCACACACCATTCATTGGGGCAGCGAAATCGCAGCTTCAATACTAATGAAAGAAACTTGCCCCCCAAATATTAGCACTCGGATTCTTAATCTTGACCAGCGGCGCGAACCACACGCCCAGCACAAATATAGAGACTGTGGTGGTGAGGTGCAGAAGAGCGTAGAGGTAGAAGTTGACGTCGAGGAGCATGTTGGCGACCGTGATGAAGTTCTTGCGGAGGGACGCGGTGCGCCGCGCCGTGCCTGGGGATACTTCTGCACCGAATACTACGCTCTGAAAGAAAAACATCCTTTTCGACACCATGTTAAATAGAAATTGTGTTTTATTAGAGTGATGATCCTACCTGTAGTAGTTATATGACAACAAACTAATTTACATTCTATTCAATTAGAACTTGTTCGTAGGGTATAATTAACGGATAAACTAAAATTAATCTTATTTCCTGCTGAGTAGGTAACATTTTAAATAACATATTTCTCTAAGATTGGGACTTGGGACTCTTAGGAGGCTAAATGATACATTGCTCTGTGGACTGCACAGACCAACCCCTAAGGGGTATTTAATTTTGCTTGTGACTGTTTCTCAGTGGAAGAAGTCTTTGGCGTTGGATCTGCAGTGCCGATATAACAGTCTTCGGCGTGGAAAAGTTTAATACGTCACATCGGAGCTGTAATTATTGTAGGCAAGCAAATTAATCATGTTTGAGTATTCTAATGAATTACCAGAATAAAACGATAGGGTTACCTGGCCTGGCGCTTCCGTGGTCTCTCGATATAACGGCTGCGGCTGACTCCTGTCAATACTCTCTAACTCCCGATACCCGCTCACTCTTCCGTAACTCGCAATATCCAGAGCCCCAAAATCCGAAGAAAACCGGTTCGTAGACTCAGCCAGAACCTCGCTGAAATCCGATGAGAACCTCGGCTGGTTCCCCGGATTTGATATCGTTGCTGTCTTGTCTCTATATTGAATCGCTGGATCGACTATTTCCTTCGCATTTTTCTTAGATTTGAAGACTACAACATCAGTAGCGTCATCGTCGTGGTGAGACTGGGAACTAGATTGCGGTTGAACATTTCTCTCTGGATCTTCCTGTCTGTGATTAGAAAATATGACTTCGTCGTCATCTTCGACAGCATCGCGGAGCATGTTGTAAGTGCTTCTGATGACTCGTTCGATGTAGACAGGTCTGGTGAAGGAAGCTAGGAAGAAGCAGTTCTGCATGAGGACGGCGCCGTATATCATGACTGTGACGTCGCCTGTGTAGGTGCGGCAGAGGTGGCCGATGAGGATGGGGACGAGGCAGTTGCCGACGGAGGGGGCCATGCGGACGAGACGCTGGGCGGTGGTGAGACGGTCGCGGAAATAGTGAGTGATGATCACTTCGATCTGCTGGCCTGTCAGCGCGCAGCCTGCTCCTGTAATGCAGATGATTGATGTGTAATGGTGCAGTGTGCTTAGCACATGATTGGCGCGACAGTATCTCGCCGCGAGATAGTCTATTCGTCCCTCTTTTGTTAATATAGCCAGTGAAGGACAGGAGATCTATCTCGCGGCGACATACTGTCGCACCAATCATGTGCTAAGCCTCCAGGAATAAGTTGCGCTTTTGTCGTAAGGTCACTATCAGGAATGTCCGTCTACCAACTGATTTCCACCCCTAACTCAACAATATAAGACGCATATGACGGACTTTCCTTACAAATAAAATATGCCGGACTTACCCACACTGACATTAATTATTTTAACATTGAATCTGTATTTATAGGTATTCGTGATTCGTTAACCTTTTCGCAGGTTAAGTACTTTTTAATGAATCTCAGTGAAAACCGGGTAGGTACCACCTACCTACCTATCTTAGTATTGTATTGTTAGTGTTCAGGGAAATCATTTCCCGAAAATGTCCACATTATCACTGTCAGTTAATTGATACAGAAAAAACATGAAATCGGACTTTTCGTGAAAATACGGAAAAGTAGATACCTATATTATATCTATTCCCACTTAAGCAGATTATTGTCTACTTAGGCAAGCATAGTATACGTACGATTTTGATTCAAGTACCTACTTACTCTTAACACAGGCCCTGTTAGCCTAAAGATGTGAGTCCCCAGCAAAATCGTATTTATAATGAATAAGGATTTTTTTGCTAAGTATTTTATGGGTCTTTTAGAAATTTTTATATTATCTGCCTACAGGTACAGTCAAGGGCATTAATATATATACACTTCTTCATACTGATCCCTTACAAATGTGTCTATATATTAATGCACTCGACTGTACAGAGGTTCAGACCTTGAGCTAGTACATCTTTGCAAATACTTGTTAGATATCTCTTTTCCTGTTTATAAAACACAGAAAATAAGTGTGGTAATGAGACGAGTCTAAGATCCGATACTCGTATTTAAAGGTGAACTTTATCCTCCAACTTTCATGTTTCCTTTTCCTTAATCACGCTTAGTCAAAACCTTGATTGTTCAATAACATATATGGTACATATATAGGTACCTATATCGATACACCTACCACACCTGTATACTTGATAAGTAAACAAAGCAGTAAAACATATTGTTCGATTCATAGCCGGCCATTAAATTACACAATGGCACGGTGAACAGCTTCATCAATGGATCATTTAATAACAAAGCGTACCTGCGAATATGCCTGAGAATATGCTAATGATATGGTCATTGCTGTTCGCGTCCGTCGAATAACTGGATAAAAGTATCCCGGCCACCGTCAAGCACAGGCCAGACAGAGCCATGAATCTGGGCATGTTGAACGTCTTCACAACTGCACGACACCAAGACTCTAGTAGCAGCCTCATCACTATCATTATAACGGGCACTAAAGCTATATCCATGTCCCATATCCTCGGCTGGTCATCTTGCTCGTGATCCGGGTCACCAATAGCTTTAAGTATTATCAGGCCGTAGAGCGTTAGCACCCCAGGTACCGTGACGTGATAGATGACGGCTGAGACCACTATTAACCACCCGTACCCGCCATCAGGGGGTGTGGGACCGATTTCAGGCTGCGATGCCACCACCCGATCCAACTGAAGGTCCTCAACCACATTTTCACGCCTTGCCGGTCTGCTCGCCGTCTGATTCTGTCCACTATCCATTATTTCCTCACAATAAACAACAGTTTCATGACTAAACCTAAAGGTACTACAAATGAGTTATCTGCCCGTAACTAAAGTGTTATCTTATCATTATCATTTCTTGTAATCTTATGTTCTACATATTTGAATTGACCGCCAAAAATGGAGCTATTCAGGAAAAATATTGAGCAATAAATAACGAATGAATGCTAGTGTTCCGATTTGTGGAGTGTTGATCGATTTAGTCTCAGTGATAAAATAATTTTGAATTTAAAATAAATATAAAACCTATTTGATTTAAAAAATCTTGTATGACAGCGGGTTTAAATCCGGTTTAATGACGGTTTCTGAACGCGTCTTGCAGTATTATCCTACTAAATTGTAACACAAGTGTGACTTTGGGAATAATAGAGAGCGACGTATGATTCTGCTGGTGTGTGAGTGAGAGATGATAGTAGATGTTTTGCGATTACGAATTTTCAATTTTGCATCGTGGTTGTAATGTGATTTTGCCCGAGAAACCCATAAAACGACGCTTTTATGAGCAAAATCCCGTAATTATCGATAATGCAGCGCTAATTTTGCCTTAACCGTGATAAAATCGAAAATCAGCGATGCTTTCTGTGATAGCAAAGGTAGAGTGTGTTCGTGTTAAGTTTGAAAAATAGTTTTGCCGTGTGCATAGTTCCGTGAAGCCCTAGGCATTTTAATTGCCCTTCGTGATTTGATTAGTGCAGGAAGAATGTGCTTGTGGTTGCAGGGGATCGCTGATGGGTGAGTCGCACGATGGAGACGGAATCCGTGCGCTCTGAGCTGAGCAGTCGATCGCGGCGGAGCTCGAGGCATCGTCAGCACACACACAGGAGCACCCGGTATGTTTATCTTACGAATAACGAGACTTTCTTTCTCTAAGTCCAACTCTCTACCCTTAGTTTAATTTTAAAATACTTTTTGTATATTAAATTCAGATCGGAATCTCATTAGAAACGTCGTGTAAACTAGTTTTTCATTCATAATGTGACATGCCAAAAGTATATGATGCATGTCAACCTACTTATAACTGGAAATGCCTGATCAAATAGGGCCAGCCTGTAGTACCACACATGTTGCAGTAATCAGTCTAATTGGATTAGTGGAGGTTAATAATTTAAGTGATGTTGAGTGCAATTTAATAGGGAGTGCATTTGTTTGTATGGTTGAGAAATAAATTGTGTTGTATGTCATGGTTAGTTGTTGATGAAGTTGTTTTGTTTTAAGAATGATTACTTGTAATTTAGGCTGTTATTATTATTATTATTTTAGCTTTGGTTGTCCACACTAAAATGTTATGCTTGGTATTTATGTTGAATGTTTCTGCTTGTTATGTGTGTGGTCCCTTATGGGTAAAAGCCTCCTCCATCTTTTTCCATTTTTCCCTGTCGTTAGCAGTGGTCATCCACTGTGATCCCGCTGTCTTTATAATTTCATCGGCCCATCTTCTCTTGGGCTTTCCAGGTCCTCTCTTGCCCATAGGGCCTGGCCATTTTGTAACTTGCCTTGTCCATCTTTTGTCACTATATCTAGCTACGTGGCCTGCCCACTGCCATTTTTGTCTTAAGCTGTATTGAAGAGCATCTATCAAATTGGTTTTCTTACGGATATCCGTGTTTCTTGTTTTGTGAATTCTTCTTAGTTTCAAGATGCTCCTCTCCATGGCATGTTGACATGAGAGAATCTTATTTTTGACTTTGTTGGTGAATACCCAGGTTTGGCTTGCATAAGTAAGGCTAGGCAGGATGCAGGAGTCCATTATTGTCTTTTTTAATTTCAAACTATAATTTCCTTTTAGTATTTCTTTTTGGGACCAGTAACTCTTCCATGATCTACTTATTCTTCTGTTTATTTCATTTTCGTTGCTGTTTGCATCAAAGGATATCAGTTTACCTAGGTACACATATTCGGATACATATTCTATCACATTGTTTGCTACTGAGATTGTTTTTTTTGTGCTGTTTGTCATTATTTTTGTTTTTGATGCATTCATTTGTAGTCCTACTTTTTGACTTTCGTAATCTAATGATCTTAGCATGTATTCCAGGTCTCTGGCTGTCTCGCTAAACACAGCTATATCGTCGGCGAATCTTAAATGCGACAACCACTTTCCTAGTATCCATATGCCTCTTCTGTTCCAGTCGGTATTTTTGATGATTTCTTCCAGGACTGCTATAAAAAGTTTGGGTGACAAAGGGTCACCCTGTCTTACTCCTCTTTCTATTTTGAACTCTTCGCCTTGACTTTCCAGTACCACTCTGCTGACACTTGTAGAGTATATTTTCATTATGATGTTTATATATTTTGTACTTATGTCGTTGTTTTCTAGTGCGTTCCATATAGAAGAGTGTGATATGCTATCGAAGGCTTTAGAGTAATCCACATATGCTATATAAAGCGGTCTTTTAAATTCCTTATATTTTTCAATTATCTGTTCTATTGTGTGTATGTGATCGACTGTGGAGTAGCCCTGTCTGAAACCTGCCTGTTCTATGGGTTGATGACTGTCTATTGTAGCCGTTATTCTGCTTAGGATGATCGATGAGAATAGTTTATATGTTGTAGACAGTAAGCTTATCGGCCTGTAGTTGCCAATGTCTTTAGGGTTTCCTTTTTTATAAAGTAGTGTTATGTTTGATTTACACCACTGTCTTGGTACTTCTTCTTTCTGTATGGCCAGGGTAAATAGTTGTGCTAGGTACTCAGCTAAAATTGGTGCGCCTATTTTCAAGGTTTCATTTGTTAGGTTGTCTGGTCCATAGTACACCAAACGAAGGAAATTCAGAGGAAAAAACTCGTGTATAAGCGAATTTTGGCATAGTTGTAGGGAATGGTGTTTTAAACCACATACTAAAAGTACTGGTGGTTAGGGGTGGAGCTAACGGGGGGAGGGGGGTGTAAAGGTCCTTATTTTTAATTTTTCGTAAATAACTCGTAAACCGTGGCTTATAGCAAAAAACGTTCTAGTACAAAAGTAATCTACATAAAATTCTCTACAAAAAAGATGTACACATGTTTCCTCTAGGATCAATGTGTCATGAGATAAGAAAGCAACAAGATGGACACTAAAGAAATCAACACATTTGTTTAAGTTGGTATGGCACATACAGAATGCTCCCGAGCATTCCAAAAGATTTTAATGCTCAATTCCTGACCATATTTAGAGTCTTTAATGTTACATAAAATTTCCTGGATTCGGCTTGGTTTCAGAGATAATCAACGTTTTTTTCGAAATAAGTTTTTCGTCGTAATTCGTCGTAAATATTCTTTTTGATTACAATGCTACCACAATGTGTTTTAATATTACCACACCTTTTGCCTGGCAATCAAAAAATGGGAATAAACTTGACGAAATAACCTGCCCCAAAAAAAAATATTAAAATAAATAATTTTAACAAATTGTTGTTGTGATAAAAAGTACTGGAAATGTCAAAAAGTATTCAAAAAGTCTAAAAAAAAGATAGAAAAAAAATTTTTTTTTGGCGTTATATCACATCAGGTCTCATAATCATGCTTGTTTATTTTGATATCTAGAACGCATAATTAAAATCTTTTGAAATGCTCGCGCCCGGGCGCGCCCTGAATGTAAAAATAAAATTCATAATTATCTTCAAAACCTAAAATATTCTCATAAACATCGTCAAAAGATTTTAACTATGCATTCTAGACATCAAAACAAACAAAAAATATTATGAGACCTAATGTCAAACGCCACCAAAAAAAATTTTTTTTCTCTTTTTTTTTAGACTTTTTGAATACTTTTAGACATTTCCAGTACTTTTTATCATAACAACAATTTGTTAAAATTATTTAATTTAATAATTTTTTTAGGGACAGGTTATTTCGTTAAGTTTATTCCCATTGTTTGATTGCCAGGCAAAAGGTGTGGTAATATTAAAACACATTGTGGTAGCATTGTAATCAAAAAGAAATTTTATGACGAGTTCCGTCGAAAAACTTATTTCGAAAAAAAGGTTGATTATCTCTGAAACCAAGCCGAATCCAGGAAATTTTATGTAACATTAAAGACTCTAAATATGGTCAGGAATTCAGCATTAAAATCTTTTGGAATGCTCGCGAGCATTCTGTATGTGCCATACCTACTTAAACAACTGTGTTTATTTCTTTAGTGTCCATCTTCATGCTTTCTTATCTCATGACACATTGATCCCAGAGGAAACATGCGTATGTCTTTTTTGTAGAAAGATTTATGTAGATTACTTATGTACTAGAACGTTTTTTGCTACAAGCCACGGTTTACGAGTTATTTACGAAACATTAAAAATAAGGACCTTTACACCCCCCTCCCCCCGTTAGCTCCACCCCTAACCACCAGTACTTTTAGTACGTGGTTTAAAACACCATTCCCTACATCTATGCCAAAATTCGCTTATACACGAGTTATTTCCCCCGATAGGCAACTTTTGGTCTTCGTTAGGTGGGCTACCAGGGCTCTTATCGTTCTTAAGTTTTTTTGTGTGTTCTAATATTTCTTTAGCCGTTATAGGGTTAAATGATGTTACTGTCTTTTCTTGAACTTCAATCGACTCTTGTTGTTCTATTTCACCCATCGGTTTTTCATATAATTTTGAGTAGAAAGCTGTTGCACATTTCAAGATGTCCTTTCTTTCCTTCAGTACTCCTCTACTGTCCTGCAATCCTTGAATCCAGTTTTTGTGAGTGGATAGTTCTTTGTGGGCTCTCTTTGCACTGTGGAATGTTGACATATTTCTTTCTATAATATTTTTTCTATGCAACTCATAGTCTTTTCTGATTGACCTGTTAGTGGTCTTGAATAGCCGCTTAAGTTCTTCTCTTGCCTCTTTGGATTTGTTTTTGGTTCTTAAAAGCTGTGCTCTTTTTGATATCAGATTTATCGTATGGTCACTTAAAATGTTGTGTGAATTGTTGCGTAATTTTGGATTTTCCTTGGTCTTTACCTGCAGACATTTCATGATTGTGCTTTCCAATGTGTTGTTTAATGTTTGTATATCTTCTGTGTTCTGCATGGTTTCATATAAAGTTGCGGAGTGTTCTTTTAAATTTTGAATATATTGTTCCTTCTCAAGAGTAGATTTCAACACATTAGGCTTGCCATCAAATCTTTTGCGGCTTATTGCTGGTACTCTGGTTCTTAGGGAGCATCTTACCATCCTATGATCAGTTGAGTAATTAATTGTATTTAAAACTTCTAAGTTTAAGATGGATTTTGGACAGCTACTGAGTATAAAATCGATTTCGTTTTTCGTATTATGATCTGGAGAAAGCCAAGTCCATTTTCGGGATTCTTTATGTTTGAAATGGGTGTTCATTACTGTTAAATTGTTTGTTTGTGCGAATTCTATGAGCTTTTCACCTCTGGCATTTCTTACCCCATATCCGTATTTGCCTAGTATTGGTTTTTCATCTGGGTTTGGTTGGCCAATTTTCGCATTAAAATCTCCCATGACTAGGAAAGTTTTGTCAGCGATCTCCTGTGCTCTCATTATATCTTTATAAAAATTCATGCTTTCTTCTTCAGTTGAGCTTTCTGTTGGGGCATATACTTGGATTAATGATATTGCTGTGTTTCCAAATTTCAGTTTTAAAATGGCAACTCTTTCTGATATTCCCTGAAAGCTTACGATGTTGGTCTTATATTTCTTTTTCACCAGGAAACCTACTCCGTGAAGTCCAGCATGCTCGCCAATGTAGCAGAGAATGAAGTCCTCATGTTCCTCTATTGAGCATCCCAGTTTCTTGACTTCAGCCAGACCAATAATGTCCCAGTTCACTTTTTGAATTGCCATGTTTAATTCTATAAGTCTTGTTGGACTTGACAGTGATCTTACATTATATGTACATATTTTTAGGGTTTGTTCTTTTTCTTCTTGGGAATGAATGTATTTGGTTTTAAATTTCGATGGAGGGTTTTGGTCAGACGTCCCACGGGGACCAGCCGGGTTGGGACCTATATTTTTTTTTGTTGTGATCGGTAGTTGCTATGAATCGTTTGAGACGTTTGATGGCCTTTGCCGCATGTATTCGAAAGCGTTCACCTTGTTTAATTTGCTTGGAGTGTAAATAGATGTGCCAGTTCCACTTGATTGGGTGGTGGGAGAAGCTGACGGTTGGCGCTTTCTTTTTTCAGTGGGTTTATCCTTTATAATAAGTTTGTCATACCGGATTTGTGCAAACTTTCCGTTTTTGATTGCTTCTTCCTTTTCTTGCCTTAATTCCTTCCTTTTTTCTAATACTTCCCTTGGGAAATCCTCCGTTGCATAGGTGCCACTAACAAACTTCTTGTTGTTTTTTAGGATTTCTATTTTTCTCCATTCTAGTGTTGTTGTGATAAGAATAGGTCTGATCTTATTTTCGTTTTTCTTTCCAAGTCTTTGAATGCAACTGAGCTCCCATTTATCCCACTTCTCCATGTTTGATTTCTCACTCACTTCGTTTAGGGTATCCAGCACAATACTCATGAGTTGGGTGTAGTTTTCTTCTGTCTCTTTTATACCGTGTATTATAACGTTGTTTTTTCTGGCCCCCTTCTCCAACTTGTATACTTTTATTCTCAAGGAGTCTACTTCCTGCCGTAAAGCTTGATTTTCCTGTATAAGTGGTTTCATTTTTTCATCAATCGTATTTGTGAGGGTTTGGTTGACGCTATCTGTTACACTTTTCGTAATTTCCGCAGTTTGTTTTCTAAATTCCAATTTCATCTGCTCCATTAATTCTTGAATATTTAAGGCGTCCATATTTCCCACCAAAATAGTAAAGTTTTTTGTGCTGGCCACACTCACGATTCTGATCGAACTTCCTATTAATGATAACTATGATCTTATCTGTGGAGTTGTGTGTGGAAGTTGGTAACTGTCTGTCACTGTCAGCCGCTTTTCGGTCTACCCCACGATTTATTTCACTTGTGGATTTATGTTTAGTTATAGATGTATATAGCGCGGGGTCAGTTTTTAGCACTTTTTGTTTTGTGTTTGATGTTCTAAGCACTTTTTAAATTGGATTTCGTTGAACGTAAGTCTAGTCTTTATTCTGATGCACACTTCACAAAAGGGGGCGTAGTTTTTTCGGCACAACTAATATTTGAAATAGAGATCGTTTTCACGTACAGTTCACTTGGCAGCTGTCAAACGTCAATTTAGGCTGTTAAGGCAGTAATTTTCTGTTATGACTGTTCAATAACCTAAACTCTAAACCTGTATGTGGATAGTATTATATGGTTTAACTAAATAAAACAATTTAGATTATAGTCTACTTGTTTTGAGTCTTAGTTTTAGCTCTACTGTGACCACTTATTGTAAACAAACCTCTTGAGCTTTAAAAGTATACTCTCAGTTACCAAATCTTATAAGAACCCATGTTTGAACTTTCTTATTTAATACTTTTCCTCATTACAGAAGTTCAAAATCACAAAGAAAAGAAGGCAGTGACATCATGGCACCGTTCCAAACAAGCGTTAACATTAACCCGGAGTCTGGACGCGATGGACAGGAGGTCATAGAAGTCCAGATCCTGCCTCAGGATGAGAACTGGGGGGAAAATACAACTGCCGTCACCGGCAACACTTCAGAAGGCTCACAGTCAATGGAGGATGTCAGCAACTGGCCTATAGAGTCTGATAGCGGGTTAGGATTCATGTGCTCCAGATATTTTGAGACAACTGTAGCTCTAGGGTTATCATTTGTTTCCTTTGTGAGTCCTTTGGCTATGGTTGTGTTACCTAAGATTGGGTTTTTCCCCGGACTGACTGATAACATTGCAATAAAGCCGAACCAAAGAATGGAGCTTCTGTCCTGCACAGCAGAATGTAAAGGAATACTTCTTTCTCTAGCGTTTAAATTAGTGTTACTTGGCTTCGGAGTGTGGGCTGTGTTCTTACGTCCCCGGAATGCAATCTTGCCAAGAATATTCGTCTTCAGAGCAACAACTTTAGTCATTCTTGCAGTGTGTACATTCTCCTACTGGTTATTCTACATTGTACAAATCACAGAAGCTACGAAAGCACTAGCTTTAGACGAAGAAGCAGTAGACTACACTTCTTTAGTCACTTACGTCTCAAGCTTTGCAGACACCCTGCTGTTTATACACTACATTGCCGTGATACTCATGGAGATTCGTCATCTGGAGCCGATGTATTATATTAAAATAGTGCGGAGCCCGGACGGCGTTAGCCGCTCATACTGCATCGGAGAGCTGAGTATGCAGCGGGCTGCAGTTTGGGTACTGCAGAAGTACTATACGGATTTCCCGATATATAATCCTTATTTGGAGAAGATTCCTATATCAAAGTCTCAAAGGTAAGTTTACTTTTATATTGTGGAACCATATTATGTGTCTTCTCTCTTAAAAATAGATAACTCTTAACAATCCTCTTAATCGTCAATACCATTCCAATATGATAACGCAAATACAATTGGCCGTTATAGAAAAATCAGCACCGCGCATTATTTAAAGCGAATTTAATTTTGCGCCATATTTTGCAACAGCGAAATTGTCGGCTAGAAACTGTAATTCTCTATTGTCTTATGTTAAGCCAGTTAAAGAGTTTGTGCGGAAATATGTTGTAGAAAATATTTTGATTTTTATGTTGCAACTGATCCTGTGGTCCAACAGGTAACTCGGGTTAGTATATCTCAATGACTGTTGTCAGTTTAACAAAAAACATTTATAGTCGTGTCTACAGTCAATTAGACGCCTCGCGACTAAATTGTCCCAGTTAATTATGATACTTTTGTCGAAAGCAACAATATTTTATAATTGCATTGACACAATCGTCAAAGGTATCCTTACGATTTATGTTTCAAAAATATATTTACACGACTTTATTGCCTTTAGTAAATATATCTTTGGCTTCTGAACCGTAATGATATCTGAAGTGGACTGAACAATGCATAGCTTGTGTCACAATCACAAGCAAGTTGAAGTAAAGTCCCGTTTTCGAATAGGACATATGAATAGATCATTTTCTAGTACAGATGACCTATGACTGACACAACCTGACAAGAAATTAACCATTTATCGCAACGGCGCGTAAAACAGAACGATATATGTATTTTTTTAGAAAACAATCCAGCATAAAGCTTTACGAAGTAGACGGAACTACCACTACGACGCCGCGCTCGGCCCCCGGCTCTTGCGGGAGTCGCCGCCTGTCGGCCTCCGCGCACAACGAGCGCTACTACGAGGAGGCCGAGCAGCTGCGACGCGTCAACAAACGCCGCGCCAGGTACGCGGTTGGTGTGGGAAACCCAGCATAAAACTATACGAAGTGGACGGCACAACCACTACGGTGCGGGAGTCGCCGCCTGTCGGCCTCCGCGCACAACGAGCGCTACTACGAAGAGGCCGAGCAGCTCCGACGCGTCAACAAACGCCGCGCCAGGTACGCGGTTGGTGTGGGAAACCCAGCATAAAACTATACGAAGTGGACGGCACAACCACTACGGTGCGGGAGTCGCCGCCTGTCGGCCTCCGCGCACAACGAGCGCTACTACGAGGAGGCCGAGCAGCTACGACGCGTCAACAAACGCCGCGCCAGGTACGGTTGGTGTAGGAAACCCAGCATAAAGCTATACGAAGTGGACACACAACCACTACGGTGCGGGAGTCGCCGCCTGTCGGCCTCCGCGCACAACGAGCGCTACTACGAGGAGGCCGAGCAGCTGCGACGCGTCAACAAACGCCGCGCCAGGTACGCGGTTGGTGTGGGAAACCCAGCATAAAACTATACGAAGTGGACGGCACAACCACTACGGTGCGGGAGTCGCCGCCTGTCGGCCTCCGCGCACAACGAGCGCTACTACGAGGAGGCCGAGCAGCTACGACGCGTCAACAAACGCCGCGCCAGGTACGGTTGGTGTAGGAAACCCAGCATAAAGCTATACGAAGTGGACACACAACCACTACGGTGCGGGAGTCGCCGCCTGTCGGCCTCCGCGCACAACGAGCGCTACTACGAGGAGGCCGAGCAGCTACGACGCGTCAACAAACGCCGCGCCAGGTACGCGGTTGGTGTGGGAAACCCAGCATAAAACTATACGAAGTGGACGGCACAACCACTACGGTGCGGGAGTCGCCGCCTGTCGGCCTCCGAGCACAACGAGCGCTACTACGAGGAGGCCGAGCAGCTCCGACGCGTCAATAAACGCCGCGCCAGGTACGCGGTCGGTGTAGGAAACCCAGCATAAAGCTATACGAAGTGAACGGCACAACCACTACGGTGCGGGAGTCACCGCCTGTCGGCCTCCGCGCACAACGAGCGCTACTACGAGGAGGCCGAGCAGCTGCGACGCGTCAACAAACGCCGCGCCAGGTACGCGGTTGGTGTAGGAAACCCAGCATGAAACTATACGAAGTGGACGGCACAACCACTACCAGCATAAAAGTAGCGTTGAAAATTTCCGGATTAAATCCCGTCTCTTTCCAAACAGCTCATTTTTTTCCTAGCCTACATTGGTATCCCACCTGGATCTCCATGACTCCCGATTTTGTGCTTCCTCCGGCCAGTTGTTTAGGAACGAGTCCATATTATACCAGCTTGTTTTTATCCGGATTTTTCCGGAAAAATCAATGAAAGTTTCCACTTTCATTTTCAACTCTAAATCAATGCGAATTAGGTTTAATTTTCACTTTTACCAGGATAACACGATGTCATCGAAGAAAAGTCAATTGAAATAGATGGCATAGGAGTGACAGTGACATTGACATTTCTGTGAAAACCCGAAAAAAACAAAATTTTCATGTATTCCCAAAAAAACCATTAGATTTTTTCCGCCATTTTCAACGCTATTACAGAATTACAGATATATTACTCGCACTTGGTTGGTTTTCTTGTTGACTTTTAAATTCTAATAGTTGTTTTTGTATAGGTTACTAACGGCAGCGGAGGATGCGTTCGCGCACGTGCGGCGAGTGCGTGTAGCGGCCTCCAACGGAGCCCTGGGGCCGAGAGAGGCCGCGCAGGCTGTCTTCCCGTCTCTTGGTAAGTTTGTTTTTGTTTTTATACTCGCTGACAGGGACCAGATACCGGTATTTTCTCCGTGTTTGTTTTAAAAGTTGCTGACAGGGACCGGATACTGGTATTTTCTCCATTCAAAAGAACGGTTCGTGTTTCGTTCTTTATCGTTCTACGGTATGTAAATTATTTTCTCAATACAAAAGAATTGTTCGTTTTTCCTTTTTTTATCGTTCTTCTGCATGTAAATTCATTTCTCCATACAAAAGAACGGTTCGTCTTTCGTTCTTTATCGTTCTACGGTATGTAAATTATTTTCTCAATACAAAAGAGTTGTTCATTTTTCGTTTTTTTTATCGTTCTTCTGCATGTAAATTCATTTCTCCATACAAAATAACGGTTCGTTTTTCGTTCTTTATTGTTCTACGGTATGTAAATTATTTTCTCAATACAAAAGAGTTGTTAGTTTTTCCTTTTTTATTGTTCTTCTGCATGTAACTTCATTTCTCCATACAAAAGAACGGTTCGTCTTTCGTTCTTCATCGTTCTTCGGTATGTAAATTCTAAGTGAATGGAGTCATTTAAAAATACGACGTTGTTAATTACATAACATATTGAACAATTGTACATGAAGTATATAAAACATTTTAAAATATTGGGCTTTTTCGAGGTATTCTTTAAAATACTGGTTCTGGTCCCTGGTTGCTGCACAAGAAAATTCAAAAATCTCACGCTGTAACACAAATAAAACTATTTAAATGGATTATACGGAGTGGATGTGGTTAGACACGCTAGCGCGTAAAAATAGCACTATCGGTACTGTACAAAATATTTGTAAATCAGTTCACGATTATTGGAGACATTGACAAACATATACGCCGTGTTTTTTTGAATTCCGTTAAATTTACCAGGCTGCTTCGTACGTTAATTGGAGCTACCTGGTGTACAGCTTTTAGTCGAACTCGAAAAAAAAATTTTTTTTCGTTTTCATACATAATAAATGAAATGGTAAGTGTGAGAGAACCTTACGAATAACACAAATGTTAATTTCAGGTGACTGACGGCACATGTCTAAATAAATAGCATTAGGATGATGTAATAAAGGTTGCAATACACTTGTTTGGTCATAAAACTTATTTTTTTAACAACTCCTTAACAGTAAGAGTTAAGATACTAGTTTCTTAGAGAAATTGATTATTTTTAACCTAAATAAGCTTCCCTTTAATTTAACGGAAATCAATAAAAACACGATGTATACAAAAAAAAAACAGTTTAATTGAGAACCTACTTCTTACACGAAGTTGGTTTAAAATTAAGTTGAACACACACAATGTATAAATGCCTCGGTTTGTCCTTTGATTGACAGTTTATTTAGTAAGAGAAATTATTGCCATATAAAGAATTCGAAATAAATGCTTGTGCAGTGACTCGCTGGTCTACATAACTGGTCTATATATTATTCGGTGGTTTTTCTCTAACAATTCCATCATTTCATAGCTATAGTGCATTTTTCGAAATGTGTATTACCATGAAAACATGTTGTCATTTAACATATAAAAATACCTTGCCTGCATCCATGGGTCGAATATTAAATAGATCCTGATTTTATACTTATTATTCGTGGCACGTTACGCAGTTTAGAGCTATAACACTCGGTAGTTTGTAAAAGGTAGAATGTTAAGTTATTATTAACGCAGTTATAAAAAAAGTCTTAATACAAATTTATTCATTATGTGATTTAAGTGATGCAGTTTAATAGTTATTTATGTGGCTGGCGAATAATAAGATTAAACATTAAACACTCATGTTTAATGCCTAATTATGTACAGTCACATACATAACTTTATGTACATCCTTATCATAAGTTTAGAATGATAATTTACCTTTATTTACATTGATATCCACTAAGTAAAATACTTCTAAATATAAAAATCAAATTTTTTTTAAGTACAGGTTATTTCCTCAAGTCTATTCGTATTTTTTGATTGTCAGGCAAAAGGTGTGGTAATATTAGAACACATTGTGGTAGCATTGTAATCAAAAAGAAGTTAAATGACGAGTTATGTCGAAAAACTTATTTCGAAAACAGGTTGATTATCTCTGAAACCAAGCCGAATCCGGGAAATTTTATATAACATTAAAGACTCTAAATATGGTCAGGAATTCAGCATTAAAATCTTTCGGAATGCTCACGAGCACACTGTATAATAGGTTAATTATGATATGGAACTAGATAAATGGTTATTTAAGTATTGCTGTATTCGCTATATTTTAAAATCTGGTAATTGATTATAGTCATAATTTCGCACACGTCATAGTGTTAAGGCTGGTTTTAGTGTTACGCGGATCGTCCGCACAAGTCGTTTAGTCGTTTTCGTTTTAGTTCGCGCTGGCCGCTTCGGAGTACACAATGCATCTAACGAGGGTTTTTGATATGTCTTTTGCCACCAGGCTTGTCTCCTGTGGTCCAGACAGCTGTATATTCATAGGTACTGGACATAAAATATCGAAATTCCATTGTATTTGACAGTTTATAGATATTGTAATGGATTTCGATTACAAAACGGTTTCTGAACTGACTTTAAAACAGGGGTGCAAAGCGAGTAATGGATGAAGTTTGTCTAAGAAAATGTTTGTGGGATGCGTAACAAAGTTTCCTTCTGCGTAATTTTTTCCTCGTGTAATACGGGGCAATAATTAGTAACACTCATTGGATGCATTGTTCACGTCTGTACTCCGAAGCAGTCAGCGCGATACTAAAACGACTTGTGCAGCGGACGGTTTGCAGTTGCAAGGACCACCTCCGCGCAGTGCGCTCTGGTCTATTTAAAAACACTCCAAATCATCCATACATATTTCTTTGCGCGGGCGATCTGCGTGACACTAAAACCAGGCCTGAATGGACGCTACTCGCCTGCGAGCATTTTCGAGGCGTCCATGTTAAACAAATGCAAACGTATACGCGTGGCCGGAGTACACGCTATCGAAATCCTTTGGACGCTCGACGTTTCGCTGTCCGTCCACCGGATGTGCCATGAGACGCGACCCACTCAGACCTTAGACTTAGTTGGGATCAATTAGGGCAAAAAGGTTCTTGATGAAAATGCACATGCGATGCGGCCTTCGCAGCTCACCGCTCCTCTTGGTTACAAAAATAAGAATCTTTTTAATGAAATGTTGCTTGTTACTCAGTCACCATTAAACTAGTCCGTTAAAGCACATGGATGTCTCATTTAAATACACTTGCGCCAAATTCCTTATATATACTTAAGGGGATATCAGACAGTAATTTTTTTGTGAATTGTCATCTTTCTTTCGAAGTGACCCGTCTGAACACGTAATAAAACAAAAGTGCCGAATGAATTAATTGGTGAATCGATTCAACTATGTTGGGTTGATTCATTCGGCATCGTTCACTTTCACTCCGAATTAATGAAAAAAACCGGCCAAGTGCATGTCGGACTCGCGCGCGAAGGGTTCCGTACCATTATCAATTTATTATAAAAAAAATACAGTTAAATCAATCTACGTCAAAAACTATACGAGATAATTTAATCAAACCAAAAATCGTTGATAGAGTTTATTAATGTGCATAACATTTTTTTTTTTGTATCGCGTAGTTTAAAAAATAGAGGGGGGGGAGACATTTTTCAGACTTTGAGAGCTAATATCTGGAAAGCGATTTGCTTAAATAAAAATAACATTTATAAACCTTCGTATTATTTTCAAAGACCTTTCTATTGATACCCACACGCTTATATACAACAAAAAAAAATTTTTTGTCCCTCAGTTACATGTATGGAGGGCCCCCACCCCAATGGTTTTTTTACAATTTAGTATCATAATCCTGTAGCGGTTACAACATATATCCTTACCAAATTTCGTTACTGTAGCATTTATAGTTTCCGAGTAAATCGGCTGTGACAGACGGACAGACGGACATGACGAACCTAGAAGGGTTCCGTTTTTGCCATTTTGGCTACGGAATTTTGGTTTTTGCCCTAAAAATGAACAATCTGAACACAAAATGAACGCTCACTCGGATTCGGCCAAATTAAACTTGTCCCAAGTGACACGACTTCATTCGACGCCATATTAACCAGCCTATAAATGTAATGTAAATGTAGGACTTGTCAATGTGGTGAAATTGGGGGCAGATGTGACTGTACCGTAACGATTTTAAAATGTCGCCATTTGGTGATGTTTCTGACCACCTTGGCAGCTATGCGTATGTACCTAACTACGGAGATAAATTATCATTAAACAATTAGGTACACTTGGGTAGATGGATTTATAGTGATGTAGAATGAATACTCGGTAACAAGGAATACGTGGCCATTAGCGCTTGGTACAGTCGCCATCAAATAAATCGTAGCGTCAGGAGCGTTAAAAAATATCTGAACAGGCCCTTATTGCCATAACGATAGAGGCATGTTCAGATATGTTTGAGCACTCCGGACGTTACGATATATCTGATGGCGACTATACCCTATAGTATCTCTGCTACAAGGTGACTTTATAAGGTTGACAGTTCATTTGCTAGCTTAGGGCTTGTGCATAAATAGAATAGAATAGATTTTTATTCACATAAAGCACACATTACAGAACAACAAAAGTAAATACAGTGGTAACATTTTCTGGGTTAAAGAGTAAAGTAAAAAAAAATACTATCTTATAGCTACACTAACATTTAGTCGTAGCAATATTATTAAATGTGGACTCATCCGCAGACGTGTAGAGGCGGCATTCAGTTTCAGTCACTCTAATAATGACGCCTTCGTTGAATTGACAGAAAAATCCTCGAAATTTATGTATTTCGATTTTCGCGGTAGTAGGCCAGGTAATCACACATTATGAACATATTAATTGAGACCAAATGTTGTTAAACCCTGAGTTATTGCCATCGTAATTTAAACTTTTCTGCTATAAAACAAATATCTTCTTTTGCGACGAGTATTTAAATGAGATTGTTTATTGAAGACGTAAAATTAAATAATGCCATTAATATTATAAATAAAATAAGCAGCCGTCTATTACATTTACAGAAGTGAAAATTTATTTATCCATCTAATATTTTATTTTTAGTACAGATGGTGTATTTTTTAAAAAGGCTTTAGTGCGGGAAACGTGTAATTTTACGTCAGGTAGCGCTTGCTAGCGCATCGTAGTTTTCCCTCTTTGTCGCACTAATATGAAGGAGTGACAGAGAGGGAAAACTACGATGCGTTAGCAAGCGCTAGCGATTGGCAACTTGGCTAAGCACCCAGGTCTAGTGTAACCATCTACTAATGCGTTCCCCAGCACGCGCCCTACAGAAGTACCTACGCGCGACACGCCAGCAGCCGCGGCACTCCGCAGACGCCGTCCTAGCGCACCTCGCGCGCTGCCTCGCCGTCGACGCCGCCCCCCGAGCCTTCCTCGAGCCCTTCCTCGTGGCGGCGCCCGTGCTCGCCGCCGCCGCCGAGGCGCGCCGCACGCAGCGCTGGGCGCTCGTGGCCGGGGACCTGCCCGACCGCCAGTTCCGGCTGCGGCAGGGTGAGTGCCACACCTAGCTAGACCGGCAGTTCTGTCCTTGTTCGTGAGTGCCGCACCTGACACCTAGCGGCTAGACCGGCAGTACCGTCCGGCCGGCAGCGACGCAGCGATCCCTTTCATTGTGAAATGATTCAAGACTTTATCTACATATTAAAAAATATCAGTGTCGCTTGAAATAGTCGAAAAGGTCGCTGCCGGCCGCTGCCATTCTGGTCTGAATCAGCCCTAAGAGGGGAAATGGTATAAGGGAACTATCAGTACTATAATAATAAATCACAATGAACATAGTCTTCAATCCACTTTTTGTATTTTTTTTTAATTTTTTGAGCAAGATCCACCACGTTTCCCAAAATGTCTCAGAATGTTTATAATATGGATTACTGCTCTTGTAAGAATAAAAAAAACAATGTATAACAGTCGGTTATATCTGACATTTCCAGGTGACATCTCCCTAATCTGCACCATCCAGGAGCTGCCCAAGTTCCACCTGTCGGAGGAGGTGGTGGACCCCAAGAGCAACCGGTTCGTGCTGCGACTCAACTCCGAGACGTCGGTCTGACACCCGCTGTGGCCCGACCGGCTCGTATGACACGACCACGACGGTGCACAGAATACGAGACTTGCGAGTGCGGAGCCCGAACGAGCGATAATGCTACCTGTAACACTCCTGATCACAATGTAATTGTAACATTTACGGAAACATCCAAATCTGTCTGTTTGCAAATTAGTTTCAATGCGACGGTTACTGAAGTCGAACGTTTCGAAGAAAACCCGAAGGAAAAAGTATTATAATATAATTTTCATCACACTTGCTGTCTAAGCGCGCCATTGATTGCGCGCGCAGCGGGAGTAATAGAAAAGTGAAATTCCCTAGGGAGTAATAGAAATGTCAGTACGTCATTTATAGTACATTGTGCATCAAGGGAGGTAAGTACGGAATTACTAACGAGAGTGTTAGAAGCCCGACGCCGCTAGGCGGAGGGCTTTTATAACTCGAGTTAGTATTCCGCTTACCGACCGTGATGCATACAATGTTTTTCATCACACTTGCCAAGCAAAAAAATAATTTTAAGACATAATATTATTAAATGACGTACTGACATTTCTATTACTCCCGCTACGCGCGCAAGCAATGGCGCGCTTAGACAGCAAGTGTGATGAAATAGTACATTGTGCATCAAGGGAGGTAAGTACGGAATTACTAACGAGAGTGTTAGAAGCCCGACGCCGTCAGGCGGAGGGCTTTTATGACTCGAGTTAGTATTCCGCTTACCGACCGTGATGCATACAATGTTTTTCATCACACTTGCCGACAAAAAAATAAGTTTTATGACATAATATTATTAAATGACGTACTGACGTTCTATTACTCCCTAGGGAATTTCACTTTTCTATTACTCCCTCTACGCGCGCATGCAATGGCGCGCTTAGACAGCAAGTGTGATGAAAAAGTAAATAAAACTATATATTTTCACAAAACTACTCTAAAATGGTCTAAATCATTTCTCAAAATCAGAGATGACTTAAATTCATCATTTTTATAAATGGAATTTCGGCGCGGCGCGCGCCGCTCCACGCTAGTGCGACGTAATGTCCTATGAAAATCCATTATTGCCCATGGGCATAATACAGCTCATTACGTTCCAGTATGCCTGCGTGTAATAACACGTTTTACGAGCAGGTGTGATGAAATAGTACATTGTGCATCAAGGGAGGTAAGTACGGAATTACCAACGAGAGTGTTAGAAGCCCGACGCCGTTAGGCGGAGGGCTTTTATGACTCGAGTTAGTATTCCGCTTACCGACCGTGATGCATACAATGTTCTTCATCACACTTGCCGACAAAAAAATAAGTTTTAAGACATAATATTATTTTCATCACACTTGCTGTCTAAGCGCGCCATTGCTTGCGCGCGTAGCGGGAGTAATAGAAAAGTGAAATTCCCTAGGGAGTAATAGAAATGTCAGTACGTCATTTAATAATATTATGTCATAAAACTTATTTTTTTGTCGGCAAGTGTGATGAAAAACATTGTATGCATCACGGTCGGTAAGCGGAATACTAACTCGAGTCATAAAAGCCCTCCGCCTGACGGCGTCGGGCTTCTAACACTCTCGTTAGTAATTCCGTACTTACCTCCCTTGATGCACAATGTACTATTTTTGCGTCACAGGTGTGATGAAAAACATTGTGTGTGCCACGGGCGGTACAAGAATTATTTTATATATACAATTCTATATATATTTAACAATTTCTTTTTTACCGCCCTTAATACACAATGTACTATTTCATCACACCTGCTCGTAAAACGTGTTATTACACGCAGGCATACTGGAACGTAATGAGCTGTATTATGCCCATGGGCAATAATGGATTTTCATAGGACATTACGTCGCACTAGCGTGGAGCGGCGCGCGCCGCGCCGAAATTCCATTTATAAAAATGATGAATTTAAGTCATCTCTGATTTTGAGAAATGATTTTAGAGTAGTTTTGTGAAAATATATAGTTTTATTTACTTTTTTTGCGTCACAGGTGTGATGAAAAACATTGTGTGTGCCACGGGCGGTACATGAATTATTTTATATATACAATTCTATATATATTTAACAATTTCTTTTTTTCCGCCCTTAATACACAATGTACTATATTATCCTCCTTTTTCATAACCGCTAAGTTTAATATTGTTTACCCCTTTCAACTTATATACATTGAAAAGACCGCAAGGGACAAACAATACTTAGCGGCTTGCTAAGTTAGGAGACGATTATGAATAAGAGGTACGTCTACACAAATATCATGTAAATTAAAAAGTGACAGATAGGTACAATGCTTGGTAATTGTTCATATCAAATACATGTAACAACGCGATATGCAATCATACCCGATATAAATACATAGAAAATAATGTACTTTGAATAAATGGAAAATCATTATTTTATTACTTATTTTATGTATCTTATAACAATGATACATAAATGCTTCAAATGTAGTATATTCTAAACGCCATGGGGCAAATTTTAGACGCCATTTTGTAACTGGATGCATTTAAATGTAAACATAAATTAATTTCGTTGTTCCACAATGATATGTACATTTTTGTGTCATATTTTTTAGTGTAGATTAGTGTAAGGTTATGCACAAAATTTACTTTGTAATTAGCGTAGATTTTATGATTCCAGTGATTGTTTGCCTTTTGTTTGTTACTTAGTAAGAATATTAGAAAATTATCATTAGGATGCTTAATCTAGATTAAATATCAACTAAGATACTACCGTCGAATCTCATAAATCAAAACATGATGAAAGGAATAGTCAAACAAGCGTTAATACATATATATTTGCACAAATATTCATTAAACACTATGTTAACAGTCATCATAATTGTTCATCTTAACCTTTAGCGATCCATAAAATAAATAGTAGTGTTACTACTCAAAAAATATACCACTCAAAAATAGTACATTGTGTACTTAGAGCGGTAAACAAGAAATTACGAACGAGTGTGAATTCAAACCCGAGCCGAAGGTGAGGGTTTAATTCTAACACGAGTTCGTAATTCTTGTACCACCCGTGGCACACACAATGTTTTTCATCACACCTGTGATGCAAAAAAGTAAATAAAACAATATAATTATTTTCACAAAACTACTCTAAAATGGTCTAAATCAGGGATGACTTAATTTCATCATTTTCATAAAAGAAATCTCGGCGTGCGACGGACCGCGCTAGTGCGACGTAATGTTGTATGAAAATCCTTAACGGCCTACTAGGACGTAATGACGCACCTACACAGCGCATCACCGCAGCGTATTGGCGCACTTACGGAACAGGTGTGATGAAAATATATTTTCCCCTCAGTAGCTCGTAAAGTGCTCGTTTATCCTTTAATACGAACGTGTAAAAACGCATATTATTCACTTGTGTGGCAAAGTAATGACCTTGTTTTGGAATAACAAAACGTAAAATGCTCATGGAAATTGTTCCATATTAATGATAATTAAATAATTTGTTTGAGAATTTAGTGTAAAATACAAACCTTTATATAATATGATGATTTTAACATATAAATCCTAAAATTCCATAAGTAACAATTGTTTTAGTGAATGATGATAAGATGACTAGATGCAATCACAAAACGCATAAAATGTCAACGTCAACATTGTCAAAGAATATTATAGGTTATAATCTTTATTTACCGACTCGAACACGCATAAAAATAGTAAACTAAACAACTTTCAGGGTGTTCTGTTATAATTTTGGAAAAATAATGAATGAGAATGATTTCTTAATGCATTGGCGTTGGTGTGCAACTACAGGAATGTGTTAAAATCGTGCTGCGTTTACTTTTTCGCGTTAAGTTTACTGCGACAAAATCTTGCATTAAATACATGATGCATTTGGAAAATTATTATCACTAACCGGATGATGATTGTAATGCGAACAAATAATTACCTTTTTTGAGTTTCCTCGCTATAGTGAGGGGAAAAGTTTTGTGTTACACACGGGTGCAAATGTATTTTACTTCTCGTATGTTAAAACACTCGCTGCGCTCAGGATTCTATTTTAGAACCACTCGCTTCGCTCGTGGTTCAACTATAGAATCCTTTCGCTTGCTCGTGTTTCAATTTCATACTCGCGGGTAAAATACAACTTTGCACCCTTGTATAACAAATAACTATTAAAACAATCTGAGGTTGTTCCACAAAATATGATCCATCACATTAATAAGGCCTAAGTTTTACCATTATTTATATTTCAGCCAACATTTGTATGAATCCTTCATATAATTACAAGCTGGAAATGCACGATTATACTCGAAATTATTTATATTCCCATTTTGCCAATACGCGCGCCGGTACTTTGTTTTATCTTCACCTTTTAAAGGTTTTAATCAGCCTATGTGAACTCAGGAACACCTGGGTTGCCAGCATCGTAAAGCAATAAAGTATTGCCAGATTATAATATTTGCTTACAATATGTACATGTAGAAAAATGCAACACAATTTTACCAAGACTGCTAATTGTAACATTTATAAAATAAAATATCAACACGGAATAAGACAAACTTTTTACGAAGTGGTGCCTTCAAAAATAATAGACAATGAGAATAATTAATCCATAGATCTGAAATAATCCGCTTGACTATACAAAGACTGGAAGGATTTTAGTATTTTTGTAATGTATAGGATAGGTTTAGTTTACCATATCATAGGTATAGCACCTACATATAAGCTATTTATTTGGAGAAAGAATCTGCTATTGCAACCCGCGTTTACGCTTATATATTATTAGTACATTATGATACAAGTGTGCTAAGTTGATCATTATACTCGAGGCGATATTGTGCGCGCGAGCTGCAAGCGAGCGCGCATAAGATAGCAGAGAGTATAATGATTAATGCACACGAGTTTTATACGACGTTTTTCAACACACTTGCGAGGAATAACCGACTTTTAGTAACACTTTTACTAACCTTCGTTGCTAGGTAATTACCTACTACTTACTTAGGTACCATCCCAAAGTTACGTTTAACCTTTTTATTTTTTTCTTGTTCATTACTTGAAGTTCACAATTCACATAAAAGTAATAACAGTAAACACAACAAAATAAACGCAACAAACATTTTAAATTTACTCCACTCCGAATAAAAAATACAATGGTAACTTGAAAACGGCGCGCGCAAATTTTTAAACGCGCTAATTTGTAAGACAGCAATCCTATCGACAAACAGCCAATATTAAAAAAAAACTTAGAATCATTAACGATTATCATAAAATAAAAATACGATAACTTTACATTTAATATAATTACTTGATAATTTGGATGCACAATTTAAATATTTTATTTATTTATTTACGAAAATTTGTAGTATTTTGTAATAATATTCTGGATTCCGCTATTTCTGCCACATGTCAACTCTTTGGTCAATTTAAAAAATAAACATAACCTGACTAAATTCGAATGCTTCATCTACATGACATAATACTTGGAAATGTTTGCAAACATACTTGGTCGGGTTATGTTATTACCGCACTAGAACAATAACGTAATGAAAAAGCACGCGTGTTTAATATCTTGGATTATGAGCCTAATAGCGGTTCAATAATACCTACGTTACGAGCAAGTGTGTTGAAAAAATCATAAACATGTATCATGAGAAAACCCGAATAACAGCATAATCTCGAGGTGGTAAGAAGCAAAAATTGACGAAACTTTGTTAGTTTTTGATGTTTTCACACATAGGAAGAAATAATTTGTATTGAAAAGAACGAAAAAATCATATTACGATGTGGGTTCATGTAACATTATTTGATTCTTACGACCTCAGGAATACGCTGTTAAAGTAAAGTTATTCGGTTTCCTTATATTACACCGTGTACAACCTGTATAGTTTATATAAACAGGATTCAAAATAGGAATTTTAAACAAGACTGCATGCATACGTTCCAAGATTTTAGAAAATAATTCAGATACATACAATGACAACTAACATATTGGACATATTACTATAAATTGGAAGTATTTTTAGGTTTTTTCTTTTTTAAGTTTAGTGTGAGAAGGAATGTTGATATGAAATGAATCGCGGCTAGTACTCGATGCAAAGACTGCTTTTTATACATTTCTACTGAAAATGGTTGTGCGTGGAATAGGAAATAAAGTAAACTGCTAAATTATATAAAGTGCAATTCCAAGTGTATGGACACCAAAGATTGCTTGGTAGTTTTTAACATATCATAAACAATTGGTATAATTATAATCAATAATTTAAAGCATGTTTCTCACTTTTTGGCAATTGAACAATGCATGTCGTTGGTTGTCAGGGGACTCATTATTTTGGGAGACAACATAAACGCTTAGAACCAAAAGTCTTCTATTGAAATGTTATTTTTAACCGACTTGAAAAAAAGGAGGAGGTTCTCATTTTATTTTTTTGTCGAATGGGTATAACATCTTAGGACTGATTTTTCAATTGCCAGTTAACAGTATCTGTCAGATCAGATAAACGCTAGCTCTATCCTGTTTTGACTGATGACTTTAGAAAAGGATAGTTATAATTTTAACTACCGAATAAGTTTATCTGGCGATTGAAAAATCAACCCTTAAACTTATATATTTGATGGTTATTGGTTGTGACATTGTGTCGGTCAAATCAGTGATTTCCAATGTTCAATTGACTCTCAAAAAATATGTAAATGTTTCAACCTCACTTGTTTTTCAGTGAAATTTCAAACGAGGGTGAATCATTCGAAACTCGTATTTTTAAATATTTTAATAAAATAAATAAATATCGTTACGGACATGCTCAAGTTGCAGCCTTATGTATATTGCTTGTGCCTGCTTTATTATATAATGAGGTAAAATACTATTGAACGTGAGTTTTAATAAATTAGGAATAATGAAACACAAAATAACAATATTATAAATTATAATTAGGCTCTCACTAAATTTAACGTAACTTATTGCTGACATTTTCGAATATTTTTACATTTAACAACATTTTGGTCCGTCTCTTTCACTCGCACTAAAACGTGCGGCTAGAGTGAGAGACAAACACAATGTTTCACAGGCGTTATTTATTTAGGAAATAGAAAAATACGATGTTCAGTACTATTGAAAATTAAAGTATGTATGAGTATTACTTACAAAACTTTTTACTCAAAGACAAGAAATAAAAGAAATGTAGAGAAATTTATTTAGGTTTCAAACATATGTATCACAATAATTGAAAACTGATAAACCAAGTTGTGTAAGTGTAATGCATGTCTTTGAAGGTAAAATTATATATTTTTTATTTGTATGTATGTATGATGAATGAAAGTATTGTATGTAGTAAATACTCAAGCAGAATCTCATAGCACAAAAGTTTGCCTGAATAGCACAAAGATTTGATACGTCATTGTAAGACAATTGTACACTTTTGTATTTTTATTAAATATATAAAGTGATTTTTGAAATTGTATTTTATTTACATCCTTATATCAACAAAAACATATTACAAAGGTAACAACCAGTCATATATCACAGACTTTGATTGAAATTGGATAACAATTATTTATTAATATTAGTTTTATTATCAATCATACGGATACAAATGACACGTAAAAATATGTATACACTACAGAATGATTTTTTATTCACTGGCTAAAATAATTCTGAGGTTAAAGTTCGTCAATTGACCTCAGAATTAACCCTCTAAAAGGCCGGTGAATAAGAAATCTTCCTGTATATGTATTAATGTCGAAGTAATAAGGTTGTGTACCTAAATTTTGGCATGACATTTGTACCGATATTATCAGTGGCCTATTTCACCATAATTACAAGTGTGACAATTGTAAAATATCACTTTTACTGACGTCACCGGCCTCCGTAGGCTACGGCTACCGCTTACTATCGGACGGTCCATGTGCTTATTTGCCACCAACATAAAATGATAACTGATAACGTTATTAAATCGTTAATAAACTACTTTTTATTTTCCGAGACCCGTGACAATTGTCGCAAGGTTTAGTACAATTCTCATTCAATCTTGACATGAGGTTCGGCATATGTCGGGATTTCGCTACAATTGTCATGTTTTTTGTGACAATTGTAATTTTGCTTCACAAATACTAGTTAATTACTGCTGATTTATTAAAGTTCCTGCACTACATTTTATGTTGGTGGCAAACTAACGCACGGCCCTTCCGATCGTAAACGGTAGGTAACGATACCCTATAGACGCCCCAGATTGGAGAAACAGTAAATTTACAATTGTAGGACTTGTCAATGTGGTGAAATTGGGGGCAGATGTGACTGTACCGTAACGATTTTAAAATGTCGCCATTTGGTGATGTTTCTGACCACCTTGGCAGCTATGCGTATGTACCTAACTACGGAGATAAATTATCATTAAACAATTAGGTACACTTGGGTAGATGGATTTATAGTGGTGTAGAATGAATGAATATCTGAACAGGCCCTTATTGCCATAACGATAGAGGCATGTTCAGATATGTTTGAGCACTCCGGACGTTACGATATATCTGATGGCGACTATACCCTATAGTATCTCTGCTACAAGGTGACTTCATAAGGTTGACAGTTCATTTGCTAGCTTAGGGCTTGTGCATAAATAGAATAGAATAGAATAGAATAGATTTTTATTCACATAAAGCACACATTACAGAACAACAAAAGTAAATACAGTGGTAACATTTTCTGGGTTAAAGAGTAAAGTAAAAAAAAATACTATCTTATAGCTACACTAACATTTAGTCGTAGCAATATTATTAAATGTGGACTCATCCGCAGACGTGTAGAGGCGGCATTTCACTCTAATAATGACGCCTTCGTTGAATTGACAGAAAAATCCTCGAAATTTATGTATTTCGATTTTCGCGGTAGTAGGCCAGGTAATCACACATTATGAACATATTAATTGAGACCAAATGTTGTTAAACCCTGAGTTATTGCCATCGTAATTTAAACTTTTCTGCTATAAAACAAATATCTTCTTTTGCGACGAGTATTTAAATGAGATTGTTTAATTAAGACGTAAAATTAAATATTGCCATTAATATTATAAATAAAATAAGCAGCCGTCTATTACATTTACAGAAGTGAAAATTTATTTATCCATCTAATATTTTATTTTTAGTACAGATGGTGTATTTTTTAAAAAGGCTTTAGTGCATGGATATAGAATATGGATATGGATTTGACAACGTCATAATAATAGCAAGAACGAAAGGGATGGTCTTATGAAACTTTTTACTAGTGGAAGTGAAAAGGAACGATAATCGTCCGTCCTTATCACTGTGCCACTATTTTTTGTGTCTGTGGCACTTAGATGCTAAGTCTAAGTGCCAGACAAATGCGTTGAATTCGTCACTATATGTAGTATCTTCTTAGTAGTCTGTGACTATGTCTATCCCTCTTAGTGGCACACTATGTGCGGCCCCTCGCTTTAGTGCGAGAAGCGTGTCATTTTACGTCAGGTTTAAAACTTCGGAGGGCCATCTGTACTAAAAAACGTCGTACGAGATACGTGCAAAAACGAAACTCGTAACTCGTGTCGATTTAAAACACTCCCTATCGGTCGTGTTTTAAAACATCGCCACTCGTTTCGAATTTCATGTATGTCGCACTTGTGTCGTAATGTATTATTTAATGGCAAGACTTTTTGACGTATATTGGAATCTAATAAGGCTTTAAAATAAGCTGTGTGAACATGGAATGAAAGAAGACCGTCTGATATCAGGATGCTTAGCCAAGTTGCCAATCGCTAGCGCTTAATCGTCAATCGCAGCTAACTGTTTTTGTCGCTCTAATATCAAGGAGTGACAGAGAGGGAAAACTACGATACGCTACTAAGCGCTAGCGCTTGGCAACTCGGCTAAGCATACAGCTCTAGAGTAACCACCCAGTAATGCGTTCCCCAGCGCGCGCCCTACAGAAGTACCTACGCGCGACACGCCAGCAGCCGCGGCACTCCGCAGACGCCGTCCTAGCGCACCTCGCGCGCTGCCTCGCCGTCGACGCCGCCCCCCGAGCCTTCCTCGAGCCCTTCCTCGTGGAGGCGCCCGTGCTCGCCGCCGCCGCCGAGGCGCGCCGCACGCAGCGCTGGGCGCTCGTGGCCGGGGACCTGCCCGACCGCCAGTTCCGGCTGCGGCAGGGTGAGTGCCACACCTAGCTAGACCGGCAGTTCTGTCCTTGTTCGTGAGTGCCGCACCTGACACCTAGCGGCTAGACCGGCAGTACCGTCCGGCCGGCAGCGACGCAGCGATCCCTTTCATTGTGAAATGATTCAAGACTTTATCTACATATTAAAAAATATCAGTGTCGCTTGAAATAGTCGAAAAGGTCGCTGCCGGCCGCTGCCATTCTGGTCTGAATCAGCCCTAAGAGGGGAAATGGTATAAGGGAACTATCAGTACTATAATAATAAATCACAATGAACATAGTCTTCAATCCACTTTTTGTATTTTTTTTTAATTTTTTGAGCAAGATCCACCACGTTTCCCAAAATGTCTCAGAATGTTTATAATATGGATTACTGCTCTTGTAAGAATAAAAAAAACAATGTATAACAGTCGGTTATATCTGACATTTCCAGGTGACATCTCCCTAATCTGCACCATCCAGGAGCTGCCCAAGTTCCACCTGTCGGAGGAGGTGGTGGACCCCAAGAGCAACCGGTTCGTGCTGCGACTCAACTCCGAGACGTCGGTCTGACACCCGCTGTGGCCCGACCGGCTCGTATGACACGACCACGACGGTGCACAGAATACGAGACTTGCGAGTGCGGAGCCCGAACGAGCGATAATGCTACCTGTAACACTCCTGATCACAATGTAATTGTAACATATACGGAAACATCCAAATCTGTCTGTTTGCAAATTAGTTTCAATGCGACGGTTACTGAAGTCGAACGTTTCGAAGAAAACCCGAAGGAAAAAGTATTATAATATAATTTTCATCACACTTGCTGTCTAAGCGCGCCATTGATTGCGCGCGCAGCGGGAGTAATAGAAAAGTGAAATTCCCTAGGGAGTAATAGAAATGTCAGTACGTCATTTATAGTACATTGTGCATCAAGGGAGGTAAGTACGGAATTACTTACGAGAGTGTTAGAAGCCCGACGCCGCTAGGCGGAGGGCTTTCATAACTCGAGTTAGTATTCCGCTTACCGACCGTGATGCGTACAATGTTTTTCATCACACTTGCCAAGCAAAAAAATAATTTTAAGACATAATATTATTAAATGACGTACTGACATTTCTATTACTCCCTAGGGAATTTCACTTTTCTATTACTCCCGCTACGCGCGCAAGCAATGGCGCGCTTAGACAGCAAGTGTGATGAAAATAATATTATGTCTTAAAACTTATTTTTTTGTCGGCAAGTGTGATGAAAAACATTGTATGCATCACGGTCGGTAAGCGGAATACTAACTCGAGTCATAAAAGCCCTCCGCCTGACGGCGTCGGGCTTCTAACACTCTCGTTAGTAATTCCGTACTTACCTCCCTTGATGCACAATGTATTATTTCATCACACCTGCTCGTAAAACGTGTTATTACACGCAGGCATACTGGAACGTAATGAGCTGTATTATGCCCATGGGCAATAATGGATTTTCATAGGACATTACGTCGCACTAGCGTGGAGCGGCGCGCGCCGCGCCGAAATTCCATTTATAAAAATGATGAATTTAAGTCATCCCTGATTTTGAGAAATGATTTAGACCATTTTAGAGTAGTTTTGTGAAAATATATAGTTTTATTTACTTTTTCATCACACTTGCTGTCTAAGCGCGCCATTGCATGCGCGCGTAGCGGGAGTAATAGAAAAGTGAAATTCCCTAGGGAGTAATGGAACGTCAGTACGTCATTTAATAATATTATGTCATAAAACTTATTTTTTTGTCGGCAAGAGTGATGAAAAACATTGTATGCATCACGGTCGGTAAGCGGAATACTAACTCGAGTCATAAAAGCCCTCCGCCTGACGGCGTCGGGCTTCTAACACTCTCGTTAGTAATTCCGTACTTACCTCCCTTGATGCACAATGTACTATTTTTGCGTCACAGGTGTGATGAAAAACATTATGTGTGCCACGGGCGGTACAAGAATTATTTTATATATACAATTCTATATATATTTAACAATTTCTTTTTTACCGCCCTTAATACACAATGTACTATTTCATCACACCTGCTCGTAAAACGTGTTATTACACGCAGGCATACTGGAACGTAATGAGCTGTATTATGCCCATGGGCAATAATGGATTTTCATAGGAAATTACGTCGCACTAGCGTGGAGCGGCGCGCGCCGCGCCGAAATTCCATTTATAAAAATAGGATATAGAAAACCCGAAGGAAAAAGTATTATATAGTACATTGTGCATCAAGGGAGGTAAGTACGGAATTACTAACGAGAGTGTTAGAAGCCCGACGCCGATAGGCGGAGGGCTTTTATGACTCGAGTTAGTATTCCGCTTACCGACCGTGATGCATACAATGTTTTTCATCACACTTGCCGATAAAAAAATAAGTTTTAAAACATAATATTATTAAAGGACGTACTGATATTTCTATTACTCCCTAGGGAATTTCACTTTTCTATTACTCCCGCTACGCACGCAAGCAATGGCGCGCTTAGACAGCAAGTGTGATGAATATATAATTTTCATCACACCTGCTCGTAAAACGTGTTATTACGCGCAGGCATACTGGAACGTAATGAGCTGTATTATGCCCATGGGCAATAATGGATTTTCATAGGACATTACGTCGCACTAGCGTGGAGCGGCGCGCGCCGCGCCGAAATTCCATTTATAAAAATGATGAATTTAAGTCATCCCTGATTTTGAGAAATGATTTAGACCATTTTAGAGTAGTTTTGTGAAAATATATAGTTTTATTTACTTTTTTTGCGTCACAGGTGTGATGAAAAACATTGTGTGTGCCACGGGCGGTAAAAGAATTATTTTATATATACAATTCTATATATATTTAACAATTTCTTTTTTACCGCCCTTAATACACAATGTACTATATTATCCTCCTTTTTCATAACCGCTAAGTTTAATATTGTTTACCCCTTTCAACTTATATACATTGAAAAGACCGCAAGGGACAAACAATACTTAGCGGCTTGCTAAGTTAGGGGACGATTATGAATAAGAGGTACGTCTACACAAATATCATGTAAATTAAAAAGTGACAGATAGGTACAATGCTTAGTAATTGTTCATATCAAATACATGTAACAACGATATGCAATCATACCCGATATAAATACATAGAAAATAATGTACTTTGAATAAATGGAAAATCATTATTTTATTACTTATTTTATGTATCTTGTAACAATGATACATGAATGCTTCAAATGTAGTATATTCTAAACGCCATGGGGCAAATTTTAGACGCCATTTTGTAACTGGATGCATTTAAATGTAAACATAAATTAATTTCGTTGTTCCACAATGATATTTATGTACATTTTTGTGTCATATTTTTTAGTGTAGATTAGTGTAAGATTATGCACAAAATTTACTTTGTAATTAGCGTAGATTTTATGATTCCAGTGATTGTTTGCCTTTTGTTTGTTACTTAGTAAGAATATTAGAAAATTATCATTAGGATACTTAATCTAGATTAAATATCAACTAAGATACTACCGTCGAATCTCATAAATCAAAACATGATGAAAGGAATAGTCCAACAAGCGTTAATACATATATATTTGCACAAATATTCATTAAACACTATGTTAACAGTCATCATAATTGTTCATCTTAACCTTTAGTAAATAGTAGTGTTACTACTTAAAAATTATACAGGGTGTAATCGATAAGTGTTTACGGGCCATAATTCCGTAAATATGAGAGATATCAGAAAACTTTTAAGTGATATCGAAAGTAATTTACCCAACGAGTAAAATTATACTAATAACGTTTTCTAAATAGATGAAGTAATATTAAAAATACTAAGTTAAAACGCTTCCGTACATTTAGTATGACGACTTACAGCCTTAAAGAATGTCGGGTGTCGTAAGAGATAAAACTGTTAGAGATTCGTTATTTGTACGAATACATTGCAATAAAATAATAATTCTACCGTTTATTAAATAATTAATCTAACATTTATTCTTAAATTAAAAGTTTGTTATCTTTGAATGAACGGTTACCTACTAAATCTATGGAATGGTTTGAACTAAATATTTGGGATATTTCTGATTTTATTTCAAAAAAGTTATTTGTGTAATTTTACTCGTTGGGTAACGTACTTTCGATATCAGTTAAAAGTTTTCTGATATCTCTCATATTTACGGAATTATGGCCTGTAAACACTTATCGATTACACCCTGTATACGACTCAAAAAATATATTTAAAACAATTTGAGGTTGTTCCACAAAATATGATCCATCACATTAATAAGGCCTAAGTTTTACCATTATTTATATTTCACCCAACATTTGTATTAATTGTTCATATTATTACAAGCTGGAAATAGCACGATTATACTCAGAATTTTTTATAGTTCCCATTTTGCCAATACGCGCGTCGCTACTTTGTTTTTCTTCACCTTTTAAAGGTTTTAATCAGCCTATGTGAACTCAGGAACACCTGGGTTGCCAGCATCGTAAAGCAATAAAGTATTGCCAGATTATATATAATATTTGCTTACAATATGTACATGTAGAAAAATGCAACACAATTTTACCAAGACTGCTAAATGTAACATTTATAAAATAAAATATCAACACGGAATAAGACAAACTTTTTATGAAGTGGTGCCTTCAAAAATAATAGACAATGAGAATAATTAATCCATAGATCTGAAAAAATCCGCTTGACTATACAAAGACTGGAACGATTTTAGTATTTTTGTAATGTATAGAATAGGTTTAGTTTACCATATCATAGGTATAGTACCTACATATAAGCTATTTATTTGGAGAAAGAAACTGCTATTGCAACCCGCGTTTACGCTTATATATTATAAATCATAAACATATATTATGAGAAAACCCGAATAACAGCATATTCTCGAGGTGGTAAGAAGCAAAAATTTACGAAACTTGATTATTTTTTGATATTTTCACACAGGAAAAAATAATTTGTATTGAAAAGAACGAAAAAATCATATTACGATATGGGTTCATGTAACATTATTTGATTCTTACGACCTCCGGAATACGCTGTTAAAGTAAAGTTATTCGGTTTCCTTAAATTACACCGTGTACAACCTGTATAGTATAGTTTATATAAACCGGATTCAAAATAGGAATTTTAAACAAGACTGCATACGTTCCAAGATTATAGAAAATAATTCAGATACAATGACAGCTAACATATTGGACATATTACTATAAATTGGAAGCATTTTTAGGTTTTTTCTTTTTAAGTTTAGTGTGAGAAGGAATGTTGGTATGAATCGCGGCTAGTACTCGTTGCAAAGACTGCTTTTTATACATTTCTACTGAAAATGGTTGTGCGTGGAATAGGAAATAAAGTAAAATGCTAAATTATATCAAGTGCAATTCCAAGTGTACGAGTATACACGGACGCCAAAGATTGCTTGGTAGTTTTTAACATATCATAAACAATTGGTATAATTATAATCAATAATTTAAAGCATGTTTCTCACTTTTGGCAATTGAACAATGCAGGTCGTTGGTTGTCATGAGACTCATTATTTTGGGAGACGTCATAAACGCTTAAAACCAAAAGTCTTCTGTTGAAATGTTATTTTTAACCGACTTAAAAAAGGAGGAGGTTTTCATTTTTTTGTCGAATAAATATAACACCTTAAACTAATGTATTTGAGGGTTGTGAGTGTTGTGACATGCATGTGTCAGTCAAATCAGTGATTTTCAATGTTCAATTGACTCTCAAAACAGTACATTGTGCATCAAGGGAGGTAAGTACGGTATCACTAACGAGTGTTAGAAGAAGAAGCTTTTTGATGACTCGAGCTAGTATTCCGCTTACCGACCGAATGTTTTTCATCACTCTTGCCAAAAAAAAAATGTTTTTAAGACAAAATATTATTAAATGACGTACTGACATTTCTATTACTCCCTAGGGAATTTCACTTTTCTATTACTCCCGCTATGCATGCAAGCAATGGCGCGCTTAGACAGCAAGTGTGATGAAAAATATATAAATGTTGCAACCTCACTTGTTTTTCAGTGAAATTTCGAACGAGGCTGAATCATTCGAAACTCGTGTTTTTAAATATTTAAATAAAATATCGTTACGGACATGCTCAAGTTGCAGCCTTATGTAAATTGCTTGTGCCTGCTTTATTATATAATGAGGTAATAGTACATTATGATACAAGTGTGCTAAGTTGATCATTATACACGAGGCGGTATTGTGCGTGCGAGCTGCAAGCGAGCGCGCATAAGATAGCAGAGAGTATAATGATCAATGCACACGAGCTTCATACGACGTTTTTCAACACACTTGCGAGGAATAACAGACTTTTAGTAACACTTTTACTAACCTTTGTTGCTAGCTAATTACTACTTACTTAAGTAATATCCCAAAGTTACGTTTAACCCCTTTTTATTTTATTCTTGTTCATTACTTGAAATTCACAATTCACATAAAAGTAATAACAGTAAACACAACAAAATAAATGCAACAAACATTTGAAATTCACTCCAATCCGAATAACAAATACAACGGTAACTTTAAAACGGCGCGCGCATACCTAAGGAATTTTTAAACGCGAGCAAATTTGTAAGGCAGCAACCCTGTCGACAAACAGCCAATATAAAAAAAACTGCGAATCATTACGATTATCATAAAATAAAAATACGATAACTTTACATTTAAAATAATTAATTACTTATAATTTGGATGCAAAATATTTTATTTATTTGTTTACGAAATTTATAGTATTTTGAAGTAATATTCTGGATTCCGCTATTTCTGCCACATGTCAACTCCTTGGTCAATTTAAAAAATAAACATAACCTGGCTAAATTCGAATGCTTCATCTACATGACATAATACTTGCAAATGTTTGCAAACATACTTGGTCGGGTTATGATATTACCGAACTAGAACAATAACGTAATGAAAAAGCACGCGTGTTTAATATCTTGGATTATGAGCCTAATAGCGGTTCAATAATACCTACGTTACGAGCAAGTGTGTTGAAAAATACTATTGAACGTGAGTTTAAATAAATTAGGAATAATGAAACACAAAATAACAATATTATAAATTATAATTAGGCTCTCACTAAATTTAACGTAACTTATTGCTGACATTTTCGAATATTTTTACATTTAACAACATTTTGGTTCGTCTCTTTCACTCGCACTAAAACGTGCGGCTAGAGTGAGAGACAAACACAATGTTTCACAGGCGTTATTTATTTAGGAAATAGAAAAATACGATGTTCAGTACTATTGAAAATTAAAGTATGTATGAGTATTACTTACAAAACTTTTTACTCAAAGACAAGAAATAAAAGAAATGTAGAGAAATTTATTTAGGTTTCAAACATATGTATCTCAATAATTGAAAACTGATAAACCAAGTTGTGTAAGTGTAATGCATGTCTTTGAAGGTAAAATTATATATTTTTTATTTGTATGTGTGTATGAATGAAAGTATTGTATGTAGTAAATACTCAAGCAGAATCTCATAGCACAAAAGTTTGCCTGAATAGCACAAAGATTTGATACGTCATTGTAAGACAATTGTACACTTTTGTATTTTTATTAAATATATAAAGTGATTTTTGAAATCGTATTTTATTTACATCCTTATATCAACAAAAACATATTACAAAGGTAACAACCAGTCATATAGGTAAGGTATCACAGACTTTGATTGAAATTGGATAACAATTATTTATTAATATTAGTTTTATTATCAATCATACGGATACAAATGACACGTAAAAATATGTATACACTACAGAATGATTTTTTATTCACTGGCTAAAATAATTCTGAGGTTAAAGTTCGTCAATTGACCTCAGAATTAACCCTCTAAAAGGCCGGTGAATAAGAAATCTTCCTATATATGTATTAATGTCGAAGTAATAAGGTTGTGTACCTAAATTTTGGCATGACATTTGTACCGATATTATCAGTGGCCTATTTCACCATAATTACAAGTGTGACAATTGTAAAATATCACTTTTACTGACGTCACCGGCCTCCGTAGGCTACGGCTACCGCTTACTATCGGACGGTCCATGTGCTTATTTGCCACCAACATAAAATGATTACTCATAACGTTATTAAATCGTTAATAAACTACTTTTTATTTTCCGAGACCCGTGACAATTGTCGCAAGGTTTAGTTTAGTACAATTCTCATTCAATCTTGACATGAGGTTCGGCATATGTCGGGATTTCGCTACAATTGTCATGTTTTTTGTGACAATTGTAATTTTGCTTCACAAATACTAGTTAATTACTGCTGATTTATTAAAGTTCCTGCACTACATTTTATGTTGGTGGCAAACGAACGCACGACCCTTCCGATCGTAAACGGTAGGTAACTATACCCTATAGACGCCCCAGATTGGAGAAACAGTAAATTTACAATTGTAGGACTTGTCAATGTGGTGAAATTGGGGGCAGATGTGACTGTACCGTAACGATTTTAAAATGTCGCCATTTGGTGATGTTTCTGACCACCTTGGCAGCTATGCGTATGTACCTAACTACGGAGATAAATTATCATTAAACAATTAGGTACACTTGGGTAGATGGATTTATAGTGATGTAGAATGAATACTCGGTAACAAGGAATACGTGGCCATTAGCGCTTGGTACAGTCGCCATCAGATAAATCGTAGCGTCAGGAGCGTTAAAAATATCTGAACAGGCCCTTATTGCCATAACGATAGAGGCATGTTCAGATATGTTTGAGCACTCCGGACGTTACGATATATCTGATGGCGACTATACCCTATAGTATCTCTGCTACAAGGTGACTTTATAAGGTTGACAGTTCATTTGCTAGCTTAGGGCTTGTGCATAAATAGAATAGAATATAATAGATTTTTATTCACATAAAGCACACATTACAGAACAACAAAAGTAAAAACAGTGGTAACATTTTCTGGGTTAAAGAGTAAAGTAAAAAAAATTACTATCTTATAGCTACACTAACATTTAGTCGTAGCAATATTATTAAATGTGGACTCATCCGCAGACGTGTAGAGGCGGCATTTCACTCTAATAATGACGCCTTCGTTGAATTGACAGAAAAATCCTCGAAATTTATGTATTTCGATTTTCGCGGTAGTAGGCCAGGTAATCACACATTATGAACATATTAATTGAGACCAAATGTTGTTAAACCCTGAGTTATTTATTGCCATCGTAATTTAAACTTTTCTGCTATAAAACAAATATCTTCTTTTGCGACGAGTATTTAAATGAGATTGTTTATTTAAGACGTAAAATTAAATATTGCCATTAATATTATAAATAAAATAAGCAGCCGTCTATTACATTTACAGAAGTGAAAATTTATTTATCCATCTAATATTTTATTTTTAGTACAGATGGTGTATTTTTTAAAAAGGCTTTAGTGCGGGAAGCGTGTCATTTTACGTCAGGTTTAAAACTTCGGAGGGCCATCTGTATTAAAAAACGTCGTACGAGACACGTGCAAAAACGAAATTCGCAACTCGTGTCGATTTAAAACACTCCCTATCAGTCGTGTTTTAAAACATCGCCACTCGTTTTGAATTTCATGTTTTTCGCACTTGTGTCGTAATGTATTATTTAATGGCAAGACTTTTTGACGTATATTGGAATCTAATAAGGCTTTAAAATAAGCTGTGTGAACATGGAATGAAAGAAAACCGACCGATGTCAGGGTGCTTAGCCAAGATGCCAATCGCTAGCGCTTAGTAGCGTAACGTAGTTTTCCCTCTCTGGCACTCTTTCATATTAGTGCGACAAAGACAGTTAGCTGCGATTAACGATGAAGCGCTAGCGATTGGCAACTTGGCTAAGCACCCAGGTCTAGTGTAACCATCTACTAATGCGTTCCCCAGCACGCGCCCTACAGAAGTACCTACGCGCGACACGCCAACAGCCGCGGCACTCCGCAGACGCCGTCCTAGCGCACCTCGCGCGCTGCCTCGCCGTCGACGCCGCCCCCCGAGCCTTCCTCGAGCCCTTCCTCGTGGAGGCGCCCGTGCTCGCCGCCGCCGCCGAGGCGCGCCGCACGCAGCGCTGGGCGCTCGTGGCCGGGGACCTGCCCGACCGCCAGTTCCGGCTGCGGCAGGGTGAGTGCCACACCTAGCTAGACCGGCAGTTCTGTCCTTGTTCGTGAGTGCCGCACCTGACACCTAGCGGCTAGACCGGCAGTACCGTCCGGCCGGCAGCGACGCAGCGATCCCTTTCATTGTGAAATGATTCAAGACTTTATCTACATATTAAAAAATATCAGTGTCGCTTGAAATAGTCGAAAAGGTCGCTGCCGGCCGCTGCCATTCTGGTCTGAATCAGTACTATAATAATTGCTTAAACTCGGTTGAATACGGCAATGTTCATCACAAATCACAATGAACATAGTCTTCAATCCACTTTTTGTATTTTTTTTTAATTTTTTGAGCAAGATCCACCATGCACGTTTCCCAAAATGTCTCAGAATGTTTATAATATGGATTACTGCTCTTGTAAGAATAAAAAAAACAATGTATAACAGTCGGTTATATCTGACATTTCCAGGTGACATCTCCCTAATCTGCACCATCCAGGAGCTGCCCAAGTTCCACCTGTCGGAGGAGGTGGTGGACCCCAAGAGCAACCGGTTCGTGCTGCGACTCAACTCCGAGACGTCGGTCTGACACCCGCTGTGGCCCGACCGGCTCGTATGACACGACCACGACGGTGCACAGAATACGAGACTTGCGAGTGCGGAGCCCGAACGAGCGATAATGCTACCTGTAACACTCCTGATCACAATGTAATTGTAACATTTACGGAAACATCCAAATCTGTCTGTTTGCAAATTAGTTTCAATGCGACGGTTACTGAAGTCGAACGTTTCGAAGAAAACCCGAAGGAAAAAGTATTATAATATAATTTTCATCACACTTGCTGTCTAAACGCGCCATTGATTGCGCGCGCAGCGGGAGTAATGGAAAAGTGAAATTCCCTAGGGAGTAATAGAAATGTCAGTACGTCATTTATAGTACATTGTGCATCAAGGGAGGTAAGTACGGAATTACTAACGAGAGTGTTAGAAGCCCGACGCCGTTAGGCGGAGGGCTTTTATAACTCGAGTTAGTATTCCGCTTACCGACCGTGATGCATACAATGTTTTTCATCACACTTGCCAAGCAAAAAAATAATTTTAAGACATAATATTATTAAATGACGTACTGACATTTCTATTACTCCCTAGGGAATTTCACTTTTCTATTACTCCCGCTACGCGCGCAAGCAATGGCGCGCTTAGACAGCAAGTGTGATGAAAATAATATTATGTCTTAAAACTTATTTTTTTGTCGGCAAGTGTGATGAAAAACATTGTATGCATCACGGTCGGTAAGCGGAATACTAACTCGAGTCATAAAAGCCCTCCGCCTGACGGCGTCGGGCTTCTAACACTCTCGTTAGTAATTCCGTACTTACCTCCCTTGATGCACAATGTACTATTTCATCACACCTGCTCGTAAAACGTGTTATTACACGCAGGCATACTGGAACGTAATGAGCTGTATTATGCCCATGGGCAATAATGGATTTTCATAGGACATTACGTCGCACTAGCGTGGAGCGGCGCGCGCCGCGCCGAAATTCCATTTATAAAAATGATGAATTTAAGTCATCCCTGATTTTGAGATATGATTTAGACCATTTTAGAGTAGTTTTGTGAAAATATATAGTTTTATTTACTTTTTCATCACACTTGCTGTCTAAGCGCGCCATTGCATGCGCGCGTAGCGGGAGTAATAGAAAAGTGAAATTCCCTAGGGAGTAATAGAACGTCAGTACGTCATTTAATAATATTATGTCATAAAACTTATTTTTTTGTCGGCAAGTGTGATGAAAAACATTGTATGCATCACGGTCGGTAAGCGGAATACTAACTCGAGTCATAAAAGCCCTCCGCCTGACGGCGTCGGGCTTCTAACACTCTCGTTAGTAATTCCGTACTTACCTCCCTTGATGCACAATGTACTATTTTTGCGTCACAGGTGTGATGAAAAACATTGTGTGTGCCACGGGCGGTACAAGAATTATTTTATATATACAATTCTATATATATTTAACAATTTCTTTTTTACCGCCCTTAATACACAATGTACTATTTCATCACACCTGCTCGTAAAACGTGTTATTACACGCAGGCATACTGGAACGTAATGAGCTGTATTATGCCCATGGGCAATAATGGATTTTCATAGGACATTACGTCGCACTAGCGTGGAGCGGCGCGCGCCGCGCCGAAATTCCATTTATAAAAATGATGAATTTAAGTCATCCCTGATTTTGAGAAATGATTTAGACCATTTTAGAGTAGTTTTGTGAAAATATATAGTTTTATTTACTTTTTTTGCGTCACAGGTGTGATGAAAAACATTGTGTGGGCCACGGGCGGTACAAGAATTATTTTATATATATTTAACAATTTCTTTTTTACCACCCTTAATACACAATGTACTATATTATCCTCCTTTTTCATAACCGCTAAGTTTAATATTGTTTACCCCTTTCAACTTATATACATTGAAAAGACCGCAAGGGACAAACAATACTTAGCGGCTTGCTAAGTTAGGAGACGATTATGAATAAGAGGTACGTCTACACAAATATCATGTAAATTAAAAAGTGACAGATAGGTACAATGCTTAGTAATTGTTCATATCAAATACATGTAACAACGATATGCAATCATACCCGATATAAATACATAGAAAATAATGTACTTTGAATAAATGGAAAATCATTATTTTATTACTTATTTTATGTATCTTATAACAATGATACATAAATGCTTCAAATGTAGTATATTCTAAACGCCATGGGGCAAATTTTAGACGCCATTTTGTAACTGGATGCATTTAAATGTAAACATAAATTAATTTCGTTGTTCCACAATGATATGTACATTTTTGTGTCATATTTTTAGGGTTCCGTAGCCAAAATGGCAAAAACGGAACCCTTATAGATTCGTCATGTCCGTCTGTCCGTCTGTCCGTCTGTCACAGCCGATTTACTCGGAAACTATAAATGCTACAGTAACGAAATTTGGTGAGAATATGTGTTGTATGAACCGCTACAGGATTATGATACTAAATTGTAAAAAAAACCAATGGGGTGGGGGCCCTCCATACATGTAACTGGGGGATAGATTTTTTTTTTTAGTTTTACATATGCGTGTGGGGTATTAATAGAAAGGTCTTTGAAAATGATATGAAGGTTTATACATCACATTTTTATTTAAGCAAATCGTTTTCGAGATATCAGCTCACAAAGTCTGAAAAATGTGTCCCCCCCCCCTCTATTTTTTAAACTACGCGATATAAAATTCTGAAAAAAATATATGTTATGCACATTAATAAACTCTATCAACGATTTTTGGTTTGATTAAATTATCTCCTATAGTTTTTGAGGTAAGTTGATTTAACTGTATTTTTTTAAATAATAAATTGATAATGGTACGGAACCCTTTGCGCGCGAGTCCGACTCGCACTTGGCCGGTTTTTTAGTGTAGATTAGTGTAAGATTATGCACAAAATTTACTTTGTAATTAGCGTAGATTTTATGATTCCAGTGATTGTTTGCCTTTTGTTTGTTACTTAGTAAGAATATTAGAAAATTATCATTAGGATACTTAATCTAGATTAAATATCAACTAAGATACTACCGTCGAATCTCATAAATAAAAACATGATGAAAGGAATAGTCCAACAAGCGTTAATACATATATTTGCACAAATATTCATTAAACACTATGTTAACAGTCATCATAATTGTTCATCTTAACCTTTAGCGATCCATAAAATAAATAGTAGTGTTACTACTTAAAAATATACAGGGTGTAATCGATAAGTGTTTACAGGCCATAATTCCGTAAATATGAGAGATATCAGAAAACTTTTAAGTGATATCGAAAGTAATTTACCCAACGAGTAAAATTATACTAATAACGTTTTCTAAATAGATGAAGTAATATTAAAAATACTAAGTTAAAACGCTTCCATACATTTAGTATGACGACTTACAGCCTTAAAGAATGTCGGGTGTCGTAAGAGATAAAACTGTTAGAGATTCGTTATTTGTACGAATACATTGCAATAAAATAATAATTCTACCGTTTATAAATAATTAATCTAACATTTATTCTTAAATTAAAAGTTTGTTATCTTTGAATGAACGGTTACCTACTAAATCTATGGAAGGGTTTGAACTAAATATTTGGGATATTTCTGATTTTATTTCAAAAAAGTTATTTATGTAATTTTACTCGTTGGGTAACGTACTTTCGATATCAGTTAAAAGTTTTCTGATATCTCTCATATTTACGGAATTATGGCCTGTAAACACTTATCGATTACACCCTGTATACGACTCAAAAAATATATTGAAAACAATTTGAGGTTGTTCCACAAAATATGATCCATCACATTAATAAGGCCTAAGTTTTACCATTATTTATATTTCACCCAACATTTGTATTAATTGTTCATATTATTACAAGCTGGAAATAGCACGATTACCTATACTCAGAATTTTTTATAGTTCCCATTTTGCCAATACGCGCGTCGCTACTTTGTTTTTCTTCACCTTTTAAAGGTTTTAATCAGCCTATGTGAACTCAGGAACACCTGGGTTGCCAGCATCGTAAACCAATAAAGTATTGCCAGATTAGAATATTTGCTTACAATATGTACATGTAGAAAAATGCAACACAATTTTACCAAGACTGCTAAATGTAACATTTATAAAATAAAATATCAACACGGAATAAGACAAACTTTTTATGAAGTGGTGCCTTCAAAAATAATAGACAATGAGAATAATTAATCCATAGATCTGAAAAAATCCGCTTGACTATACAAAGACTGGAACGATTTTAGTATTTTTGTAATGTATAGAATAGGTTTAGTTTACCATATCATAGGTATAGTACCTACATATAAGCTATTTATTTGGAGAAAGAAACTGCTATTGCAACCCGCGTTTACGCTTATATATTATAAATCATAAACATGTATTATGAGAAAACCCGAATAACAGCATATTCTCGAGGTGGTAAGAAGCAAAAATTTACGAAACTTGATTATTTTTTGATATTTTCACACATAGGAAAAAATAATTTGTATTGAAAAGAACGAAAAAATCATATTACGATATGGGTTCATGTAACATTATTTGATTCTTACGACCTCAGGAATACGCTGTTAAAGTAAAGTTATTCGGTTTCCTTAAATTACACCGTGTACAACCTGTATAGTTTATATAAACCGGATTCAAAATAGGAATTTTAAACAAGACTGCATACGTTCCAAGATTATAGAAAATAATTCAGATACAATGACAGCTAACATATTGGACATATTACTATAAATTTGGAAGCATTTTTAGATTTTTTCTTTTTAAGTTTAGTGTGAGAAGGAATGTTGGTATGAATCGCGGCTAGTACTCGTTGCAAAGACTGCTTTTTATACATTTCTACTGAAAATGGTTGTGCGTGGAATAGGAAATAAAGTAAACTGCTAAATTATATCAAGTGCAATTCCAAGTGTACGAGTATACACGGACGCCAAAGATTGCTTGGTAGTTTTTAACATATCATAAACAATTGGTATAATTATAATCAATAATTTAAAGCATGTTTCTCACTTTTTGGCAATTGAACAATGCAGGTCGTTGGTTGTCATGGGACTCATTATTTTGGGAGACGTCATAAACGCTTAAAACCAAAAGTCTTCTGTTGAAATGTTATTTTTAACCGACTTAAAAAAGGAGGAGGTTTTCATTTTTTTGTCGAATAAATATAACACCTTAAAGTAATATATATATTTGAGGGTTGTGACTGACACATGCAGTCAAATCAGTGATTTCCAATGTTCAATTGACTCTCAAAACAGTACATTGTGCATCAAGGGAGGTAAGTACGGTATCACTAACGAGTGTTAGAAGAAGAAGCTTTTTAATGACTCGAGTTAGTATTCCGCTTACCGACCGAATGTTTTTCATCACTCTTGCCAAAAAAAAATGTTTTTAAGACAAGATATTATTAAATGACGTACTGACATTTCTATTACTCCCTAGGGAATTTCACTTTTCTATTACTCCCGCTATGCATGCAAGCAATGGCGCGCTTAGACAGCAAGTGTGATGAAAAATATATAAATGTTGCAACCTCACTTGTTTTTCAGTGAAATTTCGAACGAGGCTGAATCATTCGAAACTCGTGTTTTTAAATATTTAAATAAAATATCGTTACGGACATGCTCAAGTTGCAGCCTTATGTAAATTGCTTGTGCCTGCTTTATTATATAATGAGGTAAAATACTATTGAACGTGAGTTTAAATAAATTAGGAATAATGAAACACAAAATAACAATATTATAAATTATAATTAGGCTCTCACTAAATTTAACGTAACTTATTGCTGACATTTTCGAATATTTTTACATTTAACAACATTTTGGTTCGTCTCTTTCACTCGCACTAAAACGTGCGGCTAGAGTGAGAGACAAACACAATGTTTCACAGGCGTTATTTATTTAGGAAATAGAAAAATACGATGTTCAGTACTATTGAAAATTAAAGTATGTATGAGTATTACTTACAAAACTTTTTACTCAAAGACAAGAAATAAAAGAAATGTAGAGAAATTTATTTAGGTTTCAAACATATGTATCACAATAATTGAAAACTGATAAACCAAGTTGTGTAAGTGTAATGCATGTCTTTGAAGGTAAAATTATATATTTTTTATTTGTATGTATGTATGAATGAAAGTATTGTATGTAGTAAATACTCAAGCAGAATCTCATAGCACAAAAGTTTGCCTGAATAGCACAAAGATTTGATACGTCATTGTAAGACAATTGTACACTTTTGTATTTTTATTAAATATATAAAGTGATTTTTGAAATTGTATTTTATTTACATCCTTATATCAACAAAAACATATTACAAAGGTAACAACCAGTCATATATCACAGACTTTGATTGAAATTGGATAACAATTATTTATTAATATTAGTTTTATTATCAATCATACGGATACAAATGACACGTAAAAATATGTATACACTACAGAATGATTTTTTATTCACTGGCTAAAATAATTCTGAGGTTAAAGTTCGTCAATTGACCTCAGAATTAACCCTCTAAAAGGCCGGTGAATAAGAAATCTTCCTGTATATGTATTAATGTCGAAGTAATAAGGTTGTGTACCTAAATTTTGGCATGACATTTGTACCGATATTATCAGTGGCCTATTTCACCATAATTACAAGTGTGACAATTGTAAAATATCACTTTTACTGACGTCACCGGCCTCCGTAGGCTACGGCTACCGCTTACTATCGGACGGTCCATGTGCTTATTTGCCACCAACATAAAATGATAACTGATAACGTTATTAAATCGTTAATAAACTACTTTTTATTTTCCGAGACCCGTGACAATTGTCGCAAGGTTTAGAACAATTCTCATTCAATCTTGACATGAGGTTCGGCATATGTCGGGATTTCGCTACAATTGTCATGTTTTTTGTGACAATTGTAATTTTGCTTCACAAATACTAGTTAATTACTGCTGATTTATTAAAGTTCCTGCACTACATTTTATGTTGGTGGCAAACTAACGCACGGCCCTTCCGATCGTAAACGGTAGGTAACTATACCCTATAGACGCCCCAGATTGGAGAAACAGTAAATTTACAATTGTAGGACTTGTCAATGTGGTGAAATTGGGGGCAGATGTGACTGTACCGTAACGATTTTAAAATGTCGCCATTTGGTGATCTTTCTGACCACCTTGGCAGCTATGCGTATGTACCTAACTACGGAGATAAATTATCATTAAACAATTAGGTACACTTGGGTAGATGGATTTATAGTGGTGTAGAATGAATGAATATCTGAACAGGCCCTTATTGCCATAACGATAGAGGCATGTTCAGATATGTTTGAGCACTCCGGACGTTACGATATATCTGATGGCGACTATACCCTATAGTATCTCTGCTACAAGGTGACTTCATAAGGTTGACAGTTCATTTGCTAGCTTAGGGCTTGTGCATAAATAGAATAGAATAGAATAGAATAGATTTTTATTCACATAAAGCACACATTACAGAACAACAAAAGTAAATACAGTGGTAACATTTTCTGGGTTAAAGAGTAAAGTAAAAAAAAATACTATCTTATAGCTACACTAACATTTAGTCGTAGCAATATTATTAAATGTGGACTCATCCGCAGACGTGTAGAGGCGGCATTTCACTCTAATAATGACGCCTTCGTTGAATTGACAGAAAAAACCTCGAAATTTATGTATTTCGATTTTTGCGGTAGTAGGCCAGGTAATCACACATTATGAACATATTAATTGAGACCAAATGTTGTTAAACCCTGAGTTATTGCCATCGTAATTTAAACTTTTCTGCTATAAAACAAATATCTTCTTTTGCGACGAGTATTTAAATGAGATTGTTTATTGAAGACGTAAAATTAAATATTGCCATTAATATTATAAATAAAATAAGCAGCCGTCTATTACATTTACAGAAGTGAAAATGTATTTATCCATCTAATATTTTATTTTTAGTACAGATGGTGTATTTTTTAAAAAGGCTTTAGTGCATGGATATAGAATATGGATATGGATTTGACAACGTCATAATAATAGCAAGAACGAAAGGGATGGTCTTATGAAACTTTTTACTAGTGGAAGTGAAAAGGAACGATAATCGTCCGTCCTTATCACTGTGCCACTATTTTTTGTGTGTGTGGCACTTAGATGCTAAGTCTAAGTGCCAGACAAATGCGTTGAATTCGTCAGTATACGTAGTACCTTCTTAGTAGTCTGTGACTATGTCTATCCCTCTTAGTGGCACACTATGTGCGGCCCCTCGCTTTAGTGCGAGAAGCGTGTCATTTTACGTCAGGTTTAAAACTTCGGAGGGCCATCTGTACTAAAAAACGTCGTACGAGATACGTGCAAAAACGAAACTCGTAACTCGTGTCGATTTAAAACACTCCCTATCGGTCGTGTTTTAAAACATCGCCACTCGTTTCGAATTTCATGTATGTCGCACTTGTGTCGTAATGTATTATTTAATGGCAAGACTTTTTGACGTATATTGGAATCTAATAAGGTTTTAAAATAAGCTGTGTGAACATGGAATGAAAGAAAACCGACCGATGTCAGGGTGCTTAGCCAAGATGCCAATCGCTAGCGCTTAGTAGCGTAACGTAGTTTTCCCTCTCTGGCACTCTTTCATATTAGTGCGACAAAGACAGTTAGCTGCGATTAACGATGAAGCGCTAGCGATTGGCAACTTGGCTAAGCACCCAGGTCTAGTGTAACCATCTACTAATGCGTTCCCCAGCACGCGCCCTACAGAAGTACCTACGCGCGACACGCCAACAGCCGCGGCACTCCGCAGACGCCGTCCTAGCGCACCTCGCGCGCTGCCTCGCCGTCGACGCCGCCCCCCGAGCCTTCCTCGAGCCCTTCCTCGTGGAGGCGCCCGTGCTCGCCGCCGCCGCCGAGGCGCGCCGCACGCAGCGCTGGGCGCTCGTGGCCGGGGACCTGCCCGACCGCCAGTTCCGGCTGCGGCAGGGTGAGTGCCACACCTAGCTAGACCGGCAGTTCTGTCCTTGTTCGTGAGTGCCGCACCTGACACCTAGCGGCTAGACCGGCAGTACCGTCCGGCCGGCAGCGACGCAGCGATCCCTTTCATTGTGAAATGATTCAAGACTTTATCTACATATTAAAAAATATCAGTGTCATTCTGGTCTGAATCAGCCCTAAGAGGGGAAATGGTATAAGGGAACTATCAGTACTATAATAATTGCTTAAACTGAACTGATGAACATAGTCTTCAATCCACTTTTTGTATTTTTTTTTAATTTTTTGAGCAAGATCCACCACGTTTCCCAAAATGTCTCAGAATGTTTATAATATGGATTACTGCTCTTGTAAGAATAAAAAAAACAATGTATAACAGTCGGTTATATCTGACATTTCCAGGTGACATCTCCCTAATCTGCACCATCCAGGAGCTGCCCAAGTTCCACCTGTCGGAGGAGGTGGTGGACCCCAAGAGCAACCGGTTCGTGCTGCGACTCAACTCCGAGACGTCGGTCTGACACCCGCTGTGGCCCGACCGGCTCGTATGACACGCCCACGACGGTGCACAGAATACGAGACTTGCGAGTGCGGAGCCCGAACGAGCGATAATGCTACCTGTAACACTCCTGATCACAATGTAATTGTAACATTTACGGAAACATCCAAATCTGTCTGTTTGCAAATTAGTTTCAATGCGACGGTTACTGAAGTCGAACGTTTCGAAGAAAACCCGAAGGAAAAAGTATTATAATATAATTTTCATCACACTTGCTGTCTAAGCGCGCCATTGATTGCGCGCGCAGCGGGAGTAACAGAAAAGTGAAATTCCCTAGGGAGTAATAGAAATGTCAGTACGTCATTTATAGTACATTGTGCATCAAGGGAGGTAAGTACGGAATTACTAACGAGAGTGTTAGAAGCCCGACGCCGCTAGGCGGAGGGCTTTTATAACTCGAGTTAGTATTTCGCTTACCGACCGTGATGCATACAATGTTTTTCATCACACTTGCCAAGCAAAAAAATAATTTTAAGACATAATATTATTAAATGACGTACTGACATTTCTATTACTCCCTAGGGAATTTCACTTTTCTATTACTCCCGCTACGCGCGCAAGCAATGGCGCGCTTAGACAGCAAGTGTGATGAAAATAATATTATGTCTTAAAACTTATTTTTTTGTCGGCAAGTGTGATGAAAAACATTGTATGCATCACGGTCGGTAAGCGGAATACTAACTCGAGTCATAAAAGCCCTCCGCCTGACGGCGTCGGGCTTCTAACACTCTCGTTAGTAATTCCGTACTTACCTCCCTTGATGCACAATGTACTATTTCATCACACCTGCTCGTAAAACGTGTTATTACACGCAGGCATACTGGAACGTAATGAGCTGTATTATGCCCATGGGCAATAATGGATTTTCATAGGACATTACGTCGCACTAGCGTGGAGCGGCGCGCGCCGCGCCGAAATTCCATTTATAAAAATGATGAATTTAAGTCATCCCTGATTTTGAGAAATGATTTAGACCATTTTAGAGTAGTTTTGTGAAAATATTAGTACATTGTGCATCAAGGGAGGTAAGTACGGAATTACTAACGAGAGTGTTAGAAGCCCGACGCCGTTAGGCGGAGGGCTTTTATGACTCGAGTTAGTATTCCGCTTACCGACCGTGATGCGTACAATGTTTTTCATCACATTTGCTAACCAAAAAATAAGTTTTAAGACATAATAATGACGTACTGACATTTCTATTACTCCCTAGGGATTTTCACTTTTCTATTACTCCCGCTACGCGCGCAAGCAATGGCGCGCTTAGACAGCAAGTGTGATGTAAATAGTTTTATTTACTTTTTTTGCGACACAGGTGTGATGAAAAACATTGTGTGTGCCACGGGCGGTACAAGAATTATTTTATATATACAATTCTATATATATTTAACAATTTCTTTTTTACCGCCCTTAATACACAATGTACTATTTCATCACACCTGCTCGTAAAACGTGTTATTACACGCAGGCATACTGGAACGTAATGAGCTGTATTATGCCCATGGGCAATAATGGATTTTCATAGGACATTACGTCGCACTAGCGTGGAGCGGCGCGCGCCGCGCCGAAATTCCATTTATAAAAATGATGAATTTAAGTCATCCCTGATTTTGAGAAATGATTTAGACCATTTTAGAGTAGTTTTGTGAAAATATTAGTACATTGTGCATCAAGGGAGGTAAGTACGGAATTACTAACGAGAATGTTAGAAGCCCGACGCCGTTAGGCGGAGGGCTTTTATGACTCGAGTTAGTATTCCGCTTACCGACCGTGATGCGTACAATGTTTTTCATCACATTTGCTAACCAAAAAATAAGTTTTAAGACATAATAATGACGTACTGACATTTCTATTACTCCCTAGGGAATTTCACTTTTCTATTACTCCCGCTACGCGCGCAAGCAATGGCGCGGTTAGACAGCAAGTGTGATGAAAATAGTTTTATTTACTTTTTTTGCGTCACAGGTGTGATGAAAAACATTGTGTGTGCCATGGGCGGTACAAGAATTATTTTATATATACAATTCTATATATATTTAACAATTTCTTTTTTACCGCCCTTAATACACAATGTACTATATTATCCTCCTTTTTCATAACCGCTAAGTTTAATATTGTTTACCCCTTTCAACTTATATACATTGAAAAGACCGCAAGGGACAAACAATACTTAGCGGCTTGCTAAGTTAGGAGACGATTATGAATAAGAGGTACGTCTACACAAATATCATGTAAATTAAAAAGTGACAGATAGGTACAATGCTTAGTAATTGTTCATATCAAATACATGTAACAACGATATGCAATCATACCCGATATAAATACATAGAAAATAATGTACTTTGAATAAATGGAAAATCATTATTTTATTACTTATTTTATGTATCTTATAACAATGATACATAAATGCTTCAAATGTAGTATATTCTAAACGCCATGGGGCAAATTTTAGACGCCATTTTGTAACTGGATGCATTTATATGTAAACATAAATTAATTTCGTTGTTCCACAATGATATGTACATTTTTGTGTCATATTTTTTAGTGTAGATTAGTGTAAGATTATGCACAAAATTTACTTTGTAATTAGCGTAGATTTTATGATTCCAGTGATTGTTTGCCTTTTGTTTGTTACTTAGTAAGAATATTAGAAAATTATCATTAGGATACTTAATCTAGATTAAATAGCAACTAAGATACTACCGTCGAATCTCATAAATCAAAACATGATGAAAGGAATAGTCCAACAAGCGTTAATACATATATTTGCACAAATATTCATTAAACACTATGTTAACAGTCATCATAATTGTTCATCTTAACCTTTAGCGATCCATAAAATAAATAGTAGTGTTACTACTTAAAAAATATACAGGGTGTAATCGATAAGTGTTTACAGGCCATAATTCCGTAAATATGAGAGATATCAGAAAACTTTTAAGTGATATCGAAAGTAATTTACCCAACGAGTAAAATTATACTAATAACGTTTTCTAAATAGATGAAGTAGTATTAAAAATACTAAGTTAAAACGCTTCCATACATTTAGTATGACGACTTACAGCCTTAAAGAATGTCGGGTGTCGTAAGAGATAAAACTGTTAGAGATTCGTTATTTGTACGAATACATTGCAATAAAATAATAATTCTACCGTTTATTAAATAATTCATCTAACATTTATTCTTAAATTAAAAGTTTGTTATCTTTGAATGAACGGTTACCTACTAAATCTATGGAAGGGTTTGAACTAAATATTTGGGATATTTCTGATTTTATTTCAAAAAAGTTATTTGTGTAATTTTACTCGTTGGGTAACGTACTTTCGATATCAATTAAAAGTTTTCTGATATCTCTCATATTTACGGAATTATGGCCTGTAAACACTTATCGATTACACCCTGTATACGACTCAAAAAATATATTTAAAACAATTTGAGGTTGTTCCCCGTGCCGTGTGGTGACGGCAGTAAGAATACATTTGTCACCACCCCAACTCCTCCCTGCGGGTGTCGTAAGAGTCGACTAAGGGATTAAAGTGTCACTGACCATTCTACAAGATTGATGATGGGCAGCAGCGTCATCATAGTGGACACATTACTGCGATCGCCAATCCGCTTGCCCAGCGTGGCGATTATGGGCATTTACCTCCTAATGCGTCTATACGCATAGTTAATAGGAGAGGCCTACGTCCAGCAGTGGACTAACATAGGCTGATGATGTGATGTGATGTGAGGTTGTTCCACAAAATATGATCCATCACATTAATAAGGCCTAAGTTTTACCATTATTTATATTTCACCCAACATTTGTATTAATTGTTCATATTATTACAAGCTGGAAATAGCACGATTATACTCAGAATTTTTTATAGTTCCCATTTTGCCAATACGCGCGTCGCTACTTTGTTTTACTTCTACATGTAGAAAAATGCAACACAATTTTACCAAGACTGCTAAATGTAACATTTATAAAATAAAATATCAACACGGAATAAGACAAACTTTTTACGAAGTGGTGCCTTCAAAAATAATAGACAATGAGAATAATTAATCCATACTTCCATAGATCTGAAATAATCCGCTTGACTATACAAAGACTGGAAGGATTTTAGTATTTTTGTAATGTATAGGATAGGTTTAGTTTACCATATCATAGGTATAGCACCTACATATAAGCTATTTATTTGGAGAAAGAACCTGCTATTGCAACCCGCGTTTACGCTTACATATTATTAGTACATTATGATACAAGTGTGCTAAGTTGATCATTATACTCGAGGCGATATAGTGCGCGCGAGCTGCATGCACACGAGTTTTATACGACGTTTTTCAACACACTTGCGAGGAATAACTGACTTTTAGTAACACTTTTACTAACCTTCGTTGCTAGGTAATTACCTACTACTTACTTAGGTACCATCCCAAAGTTACGTTTAACCTTTTTATTTTTTTCTTGTTCATTACTTGAAGTTCACAATTCACATAAAAGTAATAACAGTAAACACAACAAAATAAACGCAACAAACATTTTAAATTTACTCCACTCCGAATAAAAAATACAATGGTAACTTGAAAACGGCGCGCGCAAATTTTTAAACGCGCTAATTTGTAAGACAGCAATCCTATCGACAAACAGCCAATATTAAAAAAAAAAACTTAGAATCATTAACGATTATCATAAAATAAAAATACGATAACTTTACATTTAATATAATTACTTGATAATTTGGATGCACAATTTAAATATTTTATTTATTTATTTACGAAAATTTGTAGTATTTTGTAATAATATTCTGGATTCCGCTATTTCTGCCACATGTCAACTCTTTGGTCAATTTAAAAAATAAACATAACCTGACTAAATTCGAATGCTTCATCTACATGACATAATACTTGGAAATGTTTGCAAACATACTTGGTCGGGTTATGTTATTACCGCACTAGAACAATAACGTAATGAAAAAGCACGCGTGTTTAATATCTTGGATTATGAGCCTAATAGCGGTTCAATAATACCTACGTTACGAGCAAGTGTGTTGAAAAAATCATAAACATGTATCATGAGAAAACCCGAATAACAGCATAATCTCGAGGTGGTAAGAAGCAAAAATTGACGAAACTTTGTTAGTTTTTGATGTTTTCACACATAGGAAGAAATAATTTGTATTGAAAAGAACGAAAAAATCATATTACGATGTGGGTTCATGTAACATTATTTGATTCTTACGACCTCAGGAATACGCTGTTAAAGTAAAGTTATTCGGTTTCCTTATATTACACCGTGTACAACCTGTATAGTTTATATAAACAGGATTCAAAATAGGAATTTTAAACAAGACTGCATGCATACGTTCCAAGATTTTAGAAAATAATTCAGATACATACAATGACAACTAACATATTGGACATATTACTATAAATTGGAAGTATTTTTAGGTTTTTTCTTTTTTAAGTTTAGTGTGAGAAGGAATGTTGATATGAAATGAATCGCGGCTAGTACTCGATGCAAAGACTGCTTTTTATACATTTCTACTGAAAATGGTTGTGCGTGGAATAGGAAATAAAGTAAACTGCTAAATTATATAAAGTGCAATTCCAAGTGTATGGACACCAAAGATTGCTTGGTAGTTTTTAACATATCATAAACAATTGGTATAATTATAATCAATAATTTAAAGCATGTTTCTCACTTTTTGGCAATTGAACAATGCATGTCGTTGGTTGTCAGGGGACTCATTATTTTGGGAGACAACATAAACGCTTAGAACCAAAAGTCTTCTATTGAAATATTATTTTTAACCGACTTGAAAAAAAGGAGGAGGTTCTCATTTTATTTTTTTGTCGAATGGGTATAACATCTTAGGACTGATTTTTCAATTGCCAGTTAACAGTATCTGTCAGATAAACGCTAGCTCTATCCTGTTTTGACTGATGACTTTAGAAAAGGATAGTTATAATTTTAACTACCGAATAAGTTTATCTGGCGATTGAAAAATCAACCCTTAAACTTATATATTTGATGGTTATTGGTTGTGACATTGTGTCGGTCATATCAGTGATTTCCAATGTTCAATTGACTCTCAAAAAATATGTAAATGTTTCAACCTCACTTGTTTTTCAGTGAAATTTCAAACGAGGGTGAATCATTCGAAACTCGTGTTTTTAAATATTTTAATAAAATAAATAAATATCGTTACGGACATGCTCAAGTTGCAGCCTTATGTATATTGCTTGTGCCTGCTTTATTATATAATGAGGTAAAATACTATTGAACGTGAGTTTTAATAAATTAGGAATAATGAAACACAAAATAATAATATTATAAATTATAATTAGGCTCTCACTAAATTTAACGTAACTTATTGCTGACATTTTCGAATATTTTTACATTTAACAACATTTTGGTCCGTCTCTTTCACTCGCACTAAAACGTGCGGCTAGAGTGAGAGACAAACACAATGTTTCACAGGCGTTATTTATTTAGGAAATAGAAAAATACGATGTTCAGTACTATTGAAAATTAAAGTATGTATGAGTATTACTTACAAAACTTTTTACTCAAAGACAAGAAATAAAAGAAATGTAGAGAAATTTATTTAGGTTTCAAACATATGTATCACAATAATTGAAAACTGATAAACCAAGTTGTGTAAGTGTAATGCATGTCTTTGAAGGTAAAATTATATATTTTTTATTTGTATGTATGTATGAATGAAAGTATTGTATGTAGTAAATACTCAAGCAGAATCTCATAGCACAAAAGTTTGCCTGAATAGCACAAAGATTTGATACGTCATTGTAAGACAATTGTACACTTTTGTATTTTTATTAAATATATAAAGTGATTTTTGAAATTGTATTTTATTTACATCCTTATATCAACAAAAACATATTACAAAGGTAACAACCAGTCATATATCACAGACTTTGATTGAAATTGGATAACAATTATTTATTAATATTAGTTTTATTATCAATCATACGGATACAAATGACACGTAAAAATATGTATACACTACAGAATGATTTTTTATTCACTGGCTAAAATAATTCTGAGGTTAAAGTTCGTCAATTGACCTCAGAATTGACCCTCTAAAAGGCCGGTGAATAAGAAATCTTCCTGTATATGTATTAATGTCGAAGTAATAAGGTTGTGTACCTAAATTTTGGCATGACATTTGTACCGATATTATCAGTGGCCTATTTCACCATAATTACAAGTGTGACAATTGTAAAATATCACTTTTACTGACGTCACCGGCCTCCGTAGGCTACGGCTACCGCTTACTATCGGACGGTCCATGTGCTTATTTGCCACCAACATAAAATGATAACTGATAACGTTATTAAATCGTTAATAAACTACTTTTTATTTTCCGAGACCCGTGACAATTGTCGCAAGGTTTAGAACAATTCTCATTCAATCTTGACATGAGGTTCGGCATATGTCGGGATTTCGCTACAATTGTCATGTTTTTTGTGACAATTGTAATTTTGCTTCACAAATACTAGTTAATTACTGCTGATTTATTAAAGTTCCTGCACTACATTTTATGTTGGTGGCAAACTAACGCACGGCCCTTCCGATCGTAAACGGTAGGTAACTATACCCTATAGACGCCCCAGATTGGAGAAACAGTAAATTTACAATTGTAGGACTTGTCAATGTGGTGAAATTGGGGGCAGATGTGACTGTACCGTAACGATTTTAAAATGTCGCCATTTGGTGATGTTTCTGACCACCTTGGCAGCTATGCGTATGTACCTAACTACGGAGATAAATTATCATTAAACAATTAGGTACACTTGGGTAGATGGATTTATAGTGGTGTAGAATGAATGAATATCTGAACAGGCCCTTATTGCCATAACGATAGAGGCATGTTCAGATATGTTTGAGCACTCCGGACGTTACGATATATCTGATGGCGACTATACCCTATAGTATCTCTGCTACAAGGTGACTTCATAAGGTTGACAGTTCATTTGCTAGCTTAGGGCTTGTGCATAAATAGAATAGAATAGAATAGAATAGATTTTTATTCACATAAAGCACACATTACAGAACAACAAAAGTAAATACAGTGGTAACATTTTCTGGGTTAAAGAGTAAAGTAAAAAAAATTACTATCTTATAGCTACACTAACATTTAGTCGTAGCAATATTATTAAATGTGGACTCATCCGCAGACGTGTAGAGGCGGCATTTCACTCTAATAATGACGCCTTCGTTGAATTGACAGAAAAATCCTCGAAATTTATGTATTTCGATTTTCGCGGTAGTAGGCCAGGTAATCACACATTATGAACATATTAATTGAGACCAAATGTTGTTAAAATGTGAGTTATTGCCATCGTAATTTAAACTTTTCTGCTATAAAACAAATATCTTCTTTTGCGACGAGTATTTAAATGAGATTGTTTATTTAAGACGTAAAATTAAATATTGCCATTAATATTATAAATAAAATAAGCAGCCGTCTATTACATTTACAGAAGTGAAAATTTATTTATCCATCTAATATTTTATTTTTAGTACAGATGGTGTATTTTTTAAAAAGGCTTTAGTGCGGGAAGCGTGTAATTTTACGTCAGGTAGCGCTTGCTAGCGCATCGTAGTTTTCCCTCTTTGTCGCACTAATATGAAGGAGTGACAGAGAGGGAAAACTACGATGCGTTAGCAAGCGCTAGCGATTGGCAACTTGGCTAAGCATCCAGGTCTAGTGTAACCTACTCATGCGTTTCCCAGCGCGCGCCCTACAGAAGTACCTACGCGCGACACGCCAACAGCCGCGGCACTCCGCAGACGCCGTCCTAGCGCACCTCGCGCGCTGCCTCGCCGTCGACGCCGCCCCCCGAGCCTTCCTCGAGCCCTTCCTCGTGGAGGCGCCCGTGCTCGCCGCCGCCGCCGAGGCGCGCCGCACGCAGCGCTGGGTGCTCGTGGCCGGGGACCTGCCCGACCGCCAGTTCCGGCTGCGGCAGGGTGAGTGCCACACCTAGCTAGACCGGCAGTTCTGTCCTTGTTCGTGAGTGCCGCACCTGACACCTAGCGGCTAGACCGGCAGTACCGTCCGGCCGGCAGCGACGCAGCGATCCCTTTCATTGTGAAATGATTCAAGACTTTATCTACATATTAAAAAATATCAGTGTCGCTTGAAATAGTCCATTCTGGTCTGAATCAGCCCTAAGAGGGGAAATGGTATAAGGGAACTATCAGTACTATAATAATTGCTTAAACTTTTTAATTTTTTGAGCAAGATCCACCACGTTTCCCAAAATGTCTCAGAATGTTTATAATATGGATTACTGCTCTTGTAAGAATAAAAAAAACAATGTATAACAGTCGGTTATATCTGACATTTCCAGGTGACATCTCCCTAATCTGCACCATCCAGGAGCTGCCCAAGTTTCACCTGTCGGAGGAGGTGGTGGACCCCAAGAGCAACCGGTTCGTGCTGCGACTCAACTCCGAGACGTCGGTCTGACACCCGCTGTGGCCCGACCGGCTCGTATGACACGACCACGACGGTGCACAGAATACGAGACTTGCGAGTGCGGAGCCCGAACGAGCGATAATGCTACCTGTAAGACTCCTGATCACAATGTAATTGTAACATTTACGGAAACATCCAAATCTGTCTGTTTGCAAATTAGTTTCAATGCGACGGTTACTGAAGTCGAACGTTTCAAAGGAAAAAGTATTATAATATAATTTTCATCACACCTGCTCGTAAAACGTGTTATTACACGCAGGCATACTGGAACGTAATGAGCTGTATTATGCCCATGGGCAATAATGGATTTTCATAGGACATTACGTCGCACTAGCGTGGAGCGGCGCGCGCCGCGCCGAAATTCCATTTATAAAAATGATGAATTTAAGTCATCCCTGATTTTGAGAAATGATTTAGACCATTTTAGAGTAGTTTTGTGAAAATATATAGTTTTATTTACTTTTTTTGCGTCACAGGTGTGATGAAAAACATTGTGTGTGCCACGGGCGGTACAAGAATTATGAACTCGTGTGAATTAAAGCCCGCGCCTTCGGCTTGGGCCCGCGCCTTCGGCTTGGGCTTTAATGTCACACTCGTTCACAATTTCTTTTTTACCGCCCTTAATACACAATGTACTATATTATCCTCCTTTTTCATAACCGCTAAGTTTAATATTGTTTACCCCTTTCAACTTATATACATTGATAAGACCGCAAGGGACAAACAATACTTAGCGGCTTGCTAAGTTAGGAGACGATTATGAATAAGAGGTACGTCTACACAAATATCATGTAAATTAAAAAGTGTCAGATAGGTTACTAGCATTGTTAGTAATTGTTCATATCAAATACATGTAACAACGATATGCAATCATACCCGATATAAATACATAGAAAATAATGTACTTTGAATAAATGGAAAATCATTATTTTATTATTTATTTTATGTACATGTCTTATAACAATGATACATAAATGCTTCAAATGTAGTATATTCTAAACGCCATGGGGCAAATTTTAGACGCCATTTTGTAACTGGATGCATTTAAATGTAAACATAAATTAATTTCGTTGTTCCACAATGATATGTACATTTTTGTGTCATATTTTTTAGTGTAGATTAGTGTAAGATTATGCACAAAATTTACTTTGTAATTAGCGTAGATTTTATGATTCCAGTGATTGTTTGCCTTTTGTTTGTTACTTAGTAAGAATATTAGAAAATTATCATTAGGATACTTAATCTAGATTAAATATTAACTAAGATACTACCGTCGAATCTCATAAATCAAAACATGATATGAAAGGAATAGTCCAACAAGCGTTAATACATATATTTGCACAAATATTCATTAAACACTATGTTAACAGTCATCATAATTGTTCATTTTAACCTTTGGCGATCCATAAAATAAATAGTAGTGTTACTACTTAAAAAATATACAGGGTGTAATCGATAAGTGTTTACAGGCCATAATTCCGTAAATATGAGAGATATCAGAAAACTTTTAAGTGATATCGAAAGTAATTTACCCAACGAGTAAAATTATACTAATAACGTTTTCTAAATAGATGAAGTAATATTAAAAATACTAAGTTAAAACGCTTCCATACATTTAGTATGACGACTTACAGCCTTAAAGAATGTCGGGTGTCGTAAGAGATAAAACTGTTAGAGTTTCGTTATTTGTACGAATACATTGCAATAAAATAATAATTCTACCGTTTATTAAATAATTAATCTAACATTTATTCTTAAATTAAAAGTTTGTTATCTTTGAATGAACGGTTACCTACTAAATCTATGGAAGGGTTTGAACTAAATATTTGGGATATTTCTGATTTTATTTCAAAAAAGTTATTTGTGTAATTTTACTCGCTGGGTAACGTACTTTCGATATCAGTTAAAAGTTTTCTGATATCTCTCATATTTACGGAATTATGGCCCGTAAACACTTATCGATTACACCCTGTATACGACTCAAAAAATATATTTAAAACAATTTGAGGTTGTTCCACAAAATATGATCCATCACATTAATAAGGCCTAAGTTTTACCATTATTTATATTTCACCCAACATTTGTATTAATTGTTCATATTATTACAAGCTGGAAATAGCACGATTATACTCGGAATTTTTTATAGTTCCCATTTTGCCAATACGCGCGTCTCTACTTTGTTTTTATTCACCTTTTAAAGGTTTTAATCAGCCTATGTGAACTCAGGAACACGTGGGTTGCCAGCATCGTAAAGCAATAAAGTATTGCCAGATTATAATATTTGCTTACAATATGTACATGTAGAAAAATGCAACACAATTTTACCAAGACTGCTAAATGTAACATTTATAAAATAAAATATCAACACGGAATAAGACAAACTTTTTATGAAGTGGTGCCTTCAAAAATAATAGACAATGAGAATAATTAATCCATAGATCTGAAAAAATCCGCTTGACTATACAAAGACTGGAACGATTTTAGTATTTTTGTAATGTATAGAATAGGTTTAGTTTACCATATCATAGGTATAGTACCTACATATAAGCTATTTATTTGGAGAAAGAAACTGCTATTGCAACCCGCGTTTACGCTTATATATTATAAATCATAAACATGTATTATGAGAAAACCCGAATAACAGCATATTCTCGAGGTGGTAAGAAGCAAAAATTGACGAAACTTGATTATTTTTTGATATTTTCACACATAGGAAAAAATAATTTGTATTGAAAAGAACGAAAAAATCATATTACGATATGGGTTCATGTAACATTATTTGATTCTTACGACCTCAGGAATACGCTGTTAAAGTAAAGTTATTCGGTTTCCTTAAATTACACCGTGTACAACCTGTATAGTTTATATAAACAGGATTCAAAATAGGAATTTTAAACAAGACTGCATACGTTCCAAGATTATAGAAAATAATTCAGATACAATGACAGCTAACATATTGGACATATTACTATAAATTGGAAGCATTTTTAGGTTTTTTCTTTTTAAGTTTAGTGTGAGAAGGAATGTTGGTATGAATCGCGGCTAGTACTCGTTGTAAAGACCAGGGATCGGATACCGGTTTTTGCTCCATACAAAAGAACGGTTCGAATTCCGTTCTTTTTCGTTCTTCGGTTTATAATTTTTTTGTTTATGGAGTAATTCAAAAATATGATGTTAATAGTTAATGTTAATGTTGAATACTACATAAGGAGTAAAACATTTTAAAATATTGAGCTATTTCAAGGTTTTTCTAAAAAACCGGTTCCGATCCCTGGCAAAGACTGCTTTTTATACATTTCTACTGAAAATGGTTGTGCGTGGAATAGGAAATAAAGTAAACTGCTAAATTATATCAAGTGCAATTCCAAGTGTACGAGTATACACGGACGCCAAAGATTGCTTGGTAGTTTTTAACATATCATAAACAATTGGTATAATTATAATCAATAATTTAAAGCATGTTTCTCACTTTTTGGCAATTGAACAATGCAGGTCGTTGGTTGTCATGGGACTCATTATTTTGGGAGACGCCATAAACGCTTAAAACCAAAAGTCTTCTGTTGAAATGTTATTTTTAACCGACTTAAAAAAGGAGGAGGTTTTCATTTTTTTGTCGAATAAATATAACACCTTAAACTAATATATTTGAGGGTTGTGAGTGTTGTGACATGTGTCAGTCAAATCAGTGATTTCCAATGTTCAATTGACTCTCAAAACAGTACATTGTGCATCAAGGGAGGTAAGTACGGTATCACTAACGAGTGTTAGAAGAAGAAGCTTTTTAATGACTCGAGTTAGTATTCCGCTTACCGACCGAATGTTTTTCATCAATCTTGCCAAAAAAAAATGTTTTTAAGACAAAATATTATTAAATGACGTACTGACATTTCTATTACTCCCTAGGGAATTTCACTTTTCTATTACTCCCGCTATGCATGCAAGCAATGGCGCGCTTAGACAGCAAGTGTGATGAAAAATATATAAATGTTGCAACCTCACTTGTTTTTCAGTGAAATTTCGAACGAGGCTGAATCATTCGAAACTCGTGTTTTTAAATATTTAAATAAAATATCGTTACGGACATGCTCAAGTTGCAGCCTTATGTAAATTGCTTGTGCCTGCTTTATTATATAATGAGGTAAAATACTATTGAACGTGAGTTTAAATAAATTAGGAATAATGAAACACAAAATAACAATATTATAAATTATAATTAGGCTCTCACTAAATTTAACGTAACTTATTGCTGACATTTTCGAATATTTTTACATTTAACAACATTTTGGTTCGTCTCTTTCACTCGCACTAAAACGTGCGGCTAGAGTGAGAGACAAACACAATGTTTCACAGGCGTTATATTTATTTAGGAAATAGAAAAATACGATGTTCAATACTATTGAAAATAAAAGTATGTATGAGTATTACTTACAAAACTTTTTACTCAAAGACAAGAAATAAAAGAAATGTAGAGAAATTTATTTAGGTTTCAAACATATGTATCACAATAATTGAAAACTGATAAACCAAGTTGTGTAAGTGTAATGCATGTCTTTGAAGGTAAAATTATATATTTTTTATTTGTATGTATGTATGAATGAAAGTATTGTATGTAGTAAATACTCAAGCAGAATCTCATAGCACAAAAGTTTGCCTGAATAGCACAAAGATTTGATACGTCATTGTAAGACAATTGTACACTTTTGTATTTTTATTAAATATATAAAGTGATTTTTGAAATTGTATTTTATTTACATCCTTATATCTACAAAAATAAGTGGTAACAACCAGTCATATATCACAGACTTTGATTGAAATTGGATAACAATTATTTATTTATTAATATTAGTTTTATTATCAATCACACGGATACAAATGACTTGTAAAAATATGTATACACTAGGTACAGTATGATTTTTTATTCACTGGGTAAAGTAATTCTGAGGTTAAAGTTCATCAATTGACCTCAGAATTAACCCTCTAAAAGGCCAGTGAATAAGAAATCATCCTGTATATGTATTAATGTCGAAGTTATAAGGTTTGTACCTAAAAAGTATAGCCGTGAAAGGAAGGCTGAACTGCCTTTGACGAGAAAATGGTTTTCCTTTTGCTCGAATAATTGTGTTTATATACGATGTAATTTCACCAAATACTTATTCGCCCCAAAATAGTCGTGGTTTTTCAGATAATTAAAAAAAAAGAAAATCATTTTTTTTATTAAACTAGTCGTCGGATTTTCTCGAAATTTGCGCCACTATTTTGGGGCGCATATTTGGTGAAATTACATCGTATATAAAAACAATTATTCGATCAAAAAGGAAAACGATTTTCTCGTCAAAGGCAGGTCAGCCTTCCTTTCACGGCTATACTCTTTTGGCATGTCATTTGTACCGATATTATCAGATGATTGAGTGACTGTACTGTAACGCCTTGAAAATGTCCATTCTCAGATGTTACTGACCACTTTGGCCGCTATGCGAATGTAATTATGGGGAAAATCTTATCATTAAACAATTAGGTACACTTGGGTAGATGGATTTATAGTGGTGTAGAATTCATTCTCGGTAACAAGGAATACGTGGCCATTTGCGATTGGTACATACAATCACGATCAAATGTATCGTAGCGTCAAGAGCTTAAAAAAACGACTTTATTGCCATGACGACAGAGGCGCGTGATATTTTTTACAACGCTCGTTTAGTGCCCTGCGTGTCCAATATAATAACGCCTTCAGGGGGCTGCTGCGGCTGCCGCGGCACTGCAGCGCGTCCGGCATGTTCGCGGACGCACATGTGGACGGTTTCCACGCAACGCTGCGCAAGCGCTGCGCCGCGACGCTTCGCAGAGTGCGCGGCAGCAGCCACAGTCTCCTGTCGGTCGTGGCTGACAGGTGGGACAGTAGTCTGATAAGGCACTGGTCTGATCTACACTTAAGTTTAAGGCAAATAGTTGTTTAAGCTAACTATAGTTTTGTAAGTACCTACCTACTAAATCATATGGACTTCAATTGTCTGAAATAAATGCTTTTTATTTTTATTTTATTTTTTATTTTTATTTTTGAGCGCTCCGGACGCGGATATATCTGATGGCGACTGTACCCTATAGTACGAGTATCTCTGCTACAAGGTGACTTTTTAAGGTTGACAGTTAATTTGCCAGACTATAATGGTGTAGAAATACTCGGTAGGACGGAGCCACGGGGTAGAACGTGGCTGTATGCGCTTGAAACCACCGAGGAGTCACACTATACTATGTTTGGTTTGGTGTTTAAAAAAAGGTAAACAATCTTGCAGTATCTTTTTATTGCAAACTACGAGTCGAAAATAAGTTTTAGCAAATATACATAATACTCGTATAACAAGGAAATACAGTGATTTACATTGTTTTTGATTCATTAAGTACTTAGTTTGGTTTTTGTATGTGCATTTTTCAATGAAAAGATACTGCAAGATTGTTTACCTTTTTTTAAACACCAAACCAAACAGAATATAAATATGGAAATAAGGTAATTTCATAGCCTAAAATAAATGTCAAAAAAGGCGTGTCAATCTTCCCTGCTCCTCCTACCCTAAAATATCTGCTAAAAAGTGACAGCGTATATATTTTATACGGGCGAATAATTATACAGCTATAATATCTGATCCTCCGAATCGCATAAGATTTTTCTGAAGTACAACCCAGCAGCAATGTATGCCGCCCAACTAACATGACACTCGGATGATGTTTAGATACTTGCCTGCTACCGCGAACACCGAAGTTCGCAAATTGCGGGGTTTTGTCTCTGTCACTCCACGAAGGCGGCACAAGACAGAAAAATCCCCGAAATTTGCGAATTTCGGTGTTCGCGGTGGCAGGCCATAATTGTCTACGTTAATTAATGTGGCTACCAGTGGATGCAATACATTGCGTGCTCAATTATTTTGTATAATAAAAAAAACCGGCCAAGTGCGAGCCGGACTCGCGCGCGAAGGGTTCCGTACCATTATCAATTTATTATTAAAAAAATACAGTTAAATCAACCTACCTCAAAAACTATAGGAGATAATTTAATCAAACCAAAAATCGTTGATAGAGTTTATTAATGTGCATAACATATATTTTTTTTGGAATTTTGTATTGCATAGTTTAAAAAATAGAGGGGGGGGACACATTTTTCAGATTTGAGAGCTAATATCTCGAAAACGATTTGCTTAAATAAATATGAGATGTATAAACCTTCATATCATTTTCAAAGACCTTTCTATTAATACCCCACACGCTTATATACAACAAAATTTTTTTTTCTATCCCTCAGTTACATGTATGGAGGGCCCCCACCCCAATGGTTTTTTTTACAATTTAGTAACATAATCCTGTAGCGGTTCATACAACACATATTCTTACCAGATTTCGTTACTGTAGCATTTATAGTTTCCGAGTAAATCGGCTGTGACAGACGGACAGACGGACAGACGGACAGACGGACATGACGAATCTATAAGGGTTCCGTTTTGCCATTTTGGCTACGGAACCCTAAAAATAACTTAATTAATCGTCGGCTGTCAAGCAAAACTCACTATGTAACAAATACCTACTTGAAATAAAGCTCCTATCTCAGTTCTGATTTAATACTGACATAAGAGGTTGCTAAGAGTAGTGACAGTTTTCATAGTGAGTTTTGCTTGTAATCACAAATAATCGCTACTAAAATATTCGCCCGTATCAAATACACGTTGTATGGTTGATAGTTAATTTGCTAGGCTAAACTATAATGGTGTAGAAATACTCGGTAGCACAGAATACGTGGCCGTATGTGCTTGAAACCGTACATCCTTGCTGTACCACCGAGGAATCACCACGAAGAACCAGACGGCGATGGCGGCGAGGATGAGACAGAAGCCGGCGGCGGCGATCGCCACGGCTGTGACGCGCCGGTCGTTGTGGCAGACCAGCGAGGAGGCGGGCAGCTCGAGGAGGCGCGCGTTGTAGAGCTGCCGGGGAGTGCGGCATCTGTGGGTAGGTTCAAGTATATTAGGTTATTAAATCAATTTTAAGGTCTTCGCACTCTATATCAACTCCACACCCACTCAACTCAAGTCTAATCATTGAAATTTAAACCCTGTGTCATATGTTCAAGGTTTAATTTCAAAAAATGATATTAAAGTAGTGTACGACGAGTGGCCTACTACGCATCGTACACTAAAGGTCAACCCCGACTCGTTTACGACCACACGTTGTCCACGCAACGACTATGCGTTTGCGACTGACGTGTATCGATCAACCATTTTCATTGCCACTCGTTGACACCGCATTGTCCACTAGTGACCATTGGGTGGATCAACTAGTTGTCTACTCATCGTGAGTGTGAGTAGAGTTGCTGCCGCGTTGGCGTGGAGTTGTTATAGTGTGCGAAGACTTTTAAAATGCCTCCATCCATACCTCGTCATTCAACATAAATATATCTCAGTCTACTTCTGGTCGTAGGCCTCTCCTACTATTAACCCTGTTTAAGGCAAATAAACTATGTTTCCTACCATGTTTCAACATTATATCAAAGTGACAAGAGTTAAATTTTGGGCATTTCCCACGAACATCCACGACATCTGCCTGACCGTTAAAGAAATTGTCTGACACTTTAGATTTCAACTTAACTATTGATCAGATTGAACATGAGCTCTGAAGTGTCAGTGACCATTATTTTATTGAATATCTATGAAGAGCAGCAGCGTCATCATAGTGTACTACCTAATGCGATCGCCAACCCGCTTGTGCAGCGTGGCGATTATGGCCTACGGGCATTGCCTCATAAATCTCATAATGCGTCGTTAACATGTAGATAAGTCATGTAACATCAGATGACCAGCGGACGTGATAGTTTTAGATCCGACTAGCCAAAGATAAAACGTGTATCGACGATTCCGTGTCAGCGCTTATCTTATCAGACTGGCTACAGATAAGGCACAAAAGAAATGGGACACGTTATTGTTGCTCCGCTTGCTGGCCAGTTATTGTTTATTGTCAACAGTTGAGGTCAGTTATTGCGTACCTAAAAACGCAGTTAAACATATTACATTTTTAATTTTAAAGAAACTACCTATACATGGTGCTCGCGAGCATAGCGAAAGATTTTAACTATGCATTCTAGACATCAAAATAAACAAAAAATATTATGAGACCTCATGTCAAATAAAAAAAAAATTTTTTTTCTTTTTTTTTAGACTTTTAAATATTTCTACATAAAGTTAGAATCCGCGCCTAGCGCTTAATAGAGAAAGGAAGCATGTGAAAGGGAAGCCACCAGTCATATGACTATTACACGAGTGCAAAAGAGATAGAAAACAATCCCAAAAGCGTGCCTTCTTTCGAAGTGACATATCAGCCGTATCAGCCTTCTCGACGGAGACTGTTATTTAAAAGTGATTTTATATTTAATTCCAGTAAGAAGTAAATTTACACAAATAATTAAAGCGATATGGTATCGTGTAGTGTAAAGGATTGCCCTGTTACCCACCGAAGAAATGACGGCAAACACTCGTTTCACAGGCAAATATGATTTGCCGGTTGATTGTTTTCAAGCGATATTTTGTCGATTTAGTAGCATAAATTGTGTAAGTTATCACTTTCTAGCATTCATTGTTAGTTATCCTATTACTGTGCGCTAATAATTTAACACAATAGTTAATATTAAAGGATATTTTGTGTAAAAATATAAATTGTCACGCTACGCTAGAGCTTGACTAAATGTTGAACTACCAATATCGATATTCGTTCGATAAACATACCTAATCAGTCTATTACATTACGATGCCGTCATAGTCCCAGATTTAAAATACGAATGTGTATTTAATAAACTTGAAGGACCTTATTTTGTTTTGTGGGATTTTTTTGATAATATGCGATTTCTATTATTTCTGTTAAATTTAAGCGATACGCCAGGGTCCCGTTTTAAAAAGTTACAAGTTACAATTTTACAAGCGTTTACTGGCAACACTTGCCCCGTTTTTTACAATTTGCGTTTTATAAAAGTACTATGTTACAATTTTACAAGTTACAGGTACAAGTGCCTGTAGCTCAGCCATAGACAAAAATACAGGAGTTTAATAGTTTTACACTCGTAATCGAACAAGTGTTTTATAAAAATATTGTAAATAACAAGTGTAGGTGTGGTAGACTTGTAACAAAAACTGACGTACGTCTTGAGTCCTGTAACCGCAACTACAAGTGCAATTTTCCCAGTTATTTCGTGTGCTACAGACGTTTGCTCGTAATACTGTTGAAATTATTCGCTTTCTGAGAGATTCTTCATAGTTTTGGCCAAATACCACGAACTCCGAAAATCGTAAACGACGATTTGTCTTTGTCACTTCTAACAAGGCGATATTAGAGTGAAAGAGACAAATAGGTAATCGAAATTTGCGGATTTTCGAGTTTGCGGTAGGGCCGCTGACTATGACTACACTTTTTTACTTATGTCTGGAGCATAATCATAAGGTCTAAAGTTGTATATATTATTAAATTTATTCCCTTGACTGTACCCCGATAGCGTTGACCGAGACTGTTTCAGCTCCTAATAAATTTGGACTTTCGGAGTCGGACACCGTACGACTTCAAAGAGCGAATGAACTCCACACAAATTTAGAACATATCTCTCATCGTTTTGTTCTGCGGCCCCACTGCGATTTTTGCAAATTTCGAGGATTTGTCTCTCTCACTTTAATGAAGCCTTCGTTGGAGTTACGGCGAAAAATCTTCGAAATTTACGAATTTTGAATTTTGCGGTAGTAGGGCTGATTTTCCATCAAAATAAACATACATAATCTGTGGATACGATTATTTATTTCAGTTTTTATTTTTAAATAGTGATGTCCGTCACGCCTGTAGATGTTACTTGTAATCGAGATTTACCATGGTTCATTACAATTGTAAATTTTTGTGTGTATTTATAAAACACCTGTAATAGTTCGTAGTGAATTACAGGTTCCTGTAACCTGTACACTTGTAACCTGTAACTTGTAGCTTTATAAAACGGGACCCAGATAATAAGTTCACACACGTTTGCAATTTGTAATTTGACACCCTCAATTCACATTATAGTATAAAACTTATAGCAAAAAAACGAAGAATTAAAATACTTTGTTGTCGATAAAACAGTCAAACATCGATAGATAATTGCTCTGTTGTAATAGGCAACCCTATTCCTGCCCACACATAGACAAATTTACGCACACACTTGCGTTTCGTTTTTGGTTACGCTTTTAATCGTTGTCGATCATTCTTTGTCATCTTAGTTCTGTGTATTTCTAATACTTTTTATCATAACAACAATTTGTTAAAATTATTTTTTTTATGTTTTGTTTTAGGGACAGGTTTTTTCGTCAAGTCTATTCTTATTTTTTGATTATCAGGCAAAAGGTGTGGTAATATTAGAACACATTGTGGTAGCATTGTAATAAAAAGAAGTTTTATGACGAGTTACGTCGAAAAAAGGTTAATTATCTCTGGAACCAAGCCGAATCCATCCAGGAAATTTTAAATAACATTAAATACTCTAAATATGCTCAGGAATTCAGCATTAAAAACTTTCGGAATGCTCACGAGCACCGTGCATACGAAATGCATATCTACACGAAAATCCTAAGGAGTGAGAGATTGAGATTTGTCAACTATACCTAAGGCAGAATAGAAATGTGCCTCCCCTATTAAAAAAAAATAAGAGAATGATAGGTAGCTACATGGTTTTCATGTAGGTAAAAGTAGATAGGTACAGTCAAAGACATATATATGTACCTATATATTTTTTACTTATGTCTAGAGCATAAGGTCCAAAATCGTATACATTTGTTCAGATCAGTTCAAAATATACCGTTAATGGGATCAGCCCAGCCCTTTACTGTACATTTTAATTGCCTTGTCTTATTATACATCTCGCGTAATCTGTGTAAGAGTTATAGCTACTACTATCACTCCTCTTAATTAAAAGGGTTTCCTATGGCAGAAATCATAAACATATTCTCACCTCAACTGGTCCGAATCTCTCTTCGATATCTGCAGCTGCTTCACCCATAGGATCCTGCAGTCGCAAACCCACGGGTTCCCCTGCAAATCCAACCGCGCTAGCTGCCCCAAAGGCTCCGCTAATTTCTCGTCCAGTCTGGTTATCCTCGACCCCATCACTGACAGCTCTTCCAGCGCAAACTCATCTGCATCCTCTAAAACTTCCCTCCCAAAGGAAAGTTTACTGAATTTAGTTAAATTCCTATTCCTTTCCAGCTCTAGTTTCTTTAAACCACGCAAATCCGCGAACGCGTAATCGGGAACTTCTCTTATTGATAAATTATTCAGTTTCAAAACCTTTAACGCTGGTAGATCTGCGAAGTCTTCGCTCGATATTTCTTCGATAGGGTTGTCAGATATGTCTAAATATTCTAACGTGAATGATATCTCGAAGATATCTTTAAGATTGTTGTTTGATATTATAAGCTTCTTTAAGTCGTACGCAGCTATGAAGAAGTTATCGGGAACTAAATCAAAATTGATTCCACTGATGCTTAATTCCTTTATTTTATGTGTAAGTCCGAAACCTGATCTGGAGAATAGATTAATCTCTCTCAAACTCGGCCCGATATTATTGTTATCCAAAATGATCTCATTCAAATTGCTAAGATGATGGAACGCTAACGTAGTAAACGTCGTAAATCGATTATTAGCTAGATTTAAATGTTCTAGTTTCTTAATGTTTTTAAAAACGTCCTTATCAATGAATTCCAATTGGTTATCGCTTAAATCTAACTTCATAAGTTCCGGTAATTCAAAAACGTTTGACTCAATCTTTACAATCTTATTGTTTCTTAGAATCAATTGTTTCATCGATTTCGATCGATATAAATACGACGTAGCGATGTCAGTTAGATTGTTTGATGACAAATCTAAGCTATACACCATGCTAGGTAGAGAATCTTCAAGGGAAAATAAAACTGGCTTAGTATAACTGCAGTCCACACTTTCTCCTACATATTCAATGTCACTATAGTCCCGGCACAAACACAGGTCGCCACATATTGCGGCGTGCACTCGACCCTCGCATATGATAAACGCGAGAAATATTAAAGCGCGCATTCTCGCGGTTTAGAGCGGACTGAAGTCTAGCGAACACTATCAGTGTCATTGATACCTTATCATGCTTGATAGTGCATTTCGCGTCAGGTGACGGTGAAATTGAAAATAGGTTTTATGTGTTTGGAATACAGTGTATGTATTAGGTTAAATAAAAGTGTTGTTTTGTTTGACATCTTTATTTTATGAACCAAAGGTTGTTGCCACAGGTTTTATAACAATTCAATTCATACTTATAGTCATCACTTAGGTATAAATAACTTAATATTTATTTATATCGATTTTACCAAAATATTTTGTTGGCAAACAGATCTCAAAATATTTATTATCAATAGAAAAACGGGATCTTATAAGAAACTTATACATAAATAATTAAAATTATCTTCGATATTCTCAAAATCTTCCCCTGGCGGTTTGCGTATTGCCCTTGGCACTGGAGTCCTCGTGAGCCTGAAAAAACAACCTTATTTCAATGACCTTAACGCTATTATTTGTATTATTTCCTTTGTATTTACTAACAGGAAAATGTACATTTAAGTTTCCTATGATATGATGTCACGGCAGTAAGTAATCAGTATTAATATCTGCATTAGTCACGGATAGAAGATAATCTATTGAATGTGTGCTAATGCCAGTATTGTTGGGTTAAAGTCTAATGTATCAAACTGCTACAAAATATGTGTTTGTCTCAGACACAAATAATAATATTTATAGAGTCGATTGCAAAAAAAAGTACATACTTAGTTAAGGCGACTATAACGGTCCTTGGGTCGTGTTACATCAGAACCGACAATGGTCTCACCTTGACGACTATAGCGGTCCTCGGGCCGTGTTACATCAGTGCTGACAATGGTCTCACCTTGACGACTATAGCCGTCCTCGGGCCGTGTTACATCAGTGCTGACAATGGTCTCACCTTGACGACTATAGCCGTCCTCGGGCCGTGTTACATCAGTGCTGACAATGGTCTCACCTTGACGACTATAGCGGTCCTCGGCCGTGTTACATCAGTGCTGACAATGGTCTCACCTTGACGACTATAGCGGTCCTCGGGCCGTGTTACATCAGTGCTGACAATGGTCTCACCTTGACGACTATAGCCGTCCTCGGGCCGTGTTACATCAGTGCTGACAATGGATTAGTCTCACCTTGACGACTATAGCGGTCCTCGGGCCGTGTTACATCAGTGCTGACAATGGTCTCACCTTGACGACTATAGCGGTCCGTTTGTACCGCGGTTAGGACTGTGGATGTTGGTTGTACCTTGACGACTATAGCGGTCCTCGGGCCGTGTTACATCAGTGCTGACAATGGTCTCACCTTGACGACTATAGCGGTCCTCGGCCGTGTTACATCAGTGCTGACAATGGATTGGTCTCACCTTGACGACTATAGCGGTCCTCGGGCCGTGTTACATCAGTGCTGACAATGGTCTCACCTTGACGACTATAGCGGTCCTCGGGCCGTGTTACATCAGTGCTGACAATGGTCTCACCTTGACGACTATAGCGGTCCTCGGGCCGTGTTACATCAGTGCTGACAATGGTCTCACCTTGACGACTATAGCGGTCCTTGCGCCGTGTTACATCAGTGCTGACAATGGTCTCACCTTGACGACTATAGCGGTCCTCGGGCCGTGTTACATCAGTGCTGACAATGGTCTCACCTTGACGACTATAGCGGTCCTTGCGCCGTGTTACATCAGTGCTGACAATGGTCTCACCTTGACGACTATAGCGGTCCTCGGGCCGTGTTACATCAGTGCTGACAATGGTCTCACCTTGACGACTATAGCGGTCCTCGGGCCGTGTTACATCAGTGCTGACAATGGTGTCACCTTGACGACTATAGCGGTCCTCGGGCCGTGATACATCAGTGCTGACAATGGTCTCACCTTGACGACTATAGCGGTCCTCGGGCCGTGTTACATCAGTGCTGACAATGGGGTCACCTTGACGACTATAGCGGTCCTCGGGCCGTGTTACATCAATGCTGACAATGGTCTCACCTTGACGACTATAGCGGTCCTCGGGCCGTGTTACATCAGTGCTGACAATGGTCTCACCTTGACGACTATAGCGGTCCTCGGGCCGTGTTACAATGGTCTCACCTTGACGACTATAGCGGTCCTCGGGCCGTGTTACATCAATGCTGACAATGGTCTCACCTTGACGACTATAGCGGTCCTCGGGCCGTGTTACAATGGTCTCACCTTGACGACTATAGCGGTCCTCGGGCCGTGTTACATCAATGCTGACAATGGTCTCACCTTGACGACTATAGCGGTCCTCGGGCCGTGTTACATCAGAGCTGACAATGGTCTCACCTTGACGACTATAGCGGTCCTCGGGCCGTGTTACAATGGTCTCACCTTGACGACTATAGCGGTCCTCGGGCCGTGTTACATCAGTGCTGACAATGGGGTCACCTTGACGACTATAGCGGTCCTCGGGCCGTGTTACATCAGAGCTGACAATGGATTGGTCTCACCTTGACGACTATAGCGGTCCTCGGGCCGTGTTACATCAGTGCTGACAATGGTCTCACCTTGACGACTATAGCGGTCCTCGGGCCGTGTTACAATGGTCTCACCTTGACGACTATAGCGGTCCTCGGGCCGTGTTACATCAGAGCTGACAATGGTCTCACCTTGACGACTATAGCGGTCCTCGGGCCGTGTTACAATGGTCTCACCTTGACGACTATAGCGGTCCTCGGGCCGTGTTACATCAGTGCTGACAATGGTCTCACCTTGACGACTATAGCGGTCCTCGGGCCGTGTTACATCAGTGCTGACAATGGTCTCACCTTGACGACTATAGCGGTCCTCGGACCGTGTTACATCAGTGCTGACAATGGATTGGTCTCACCTTGACGACTATAGCGGTCCTCGGGCCGTGTTACATCAGTGCTGACAATGGTCTCACCTTGACGACTATAGCGGTCCTCGGGCCGTGTTACATCAGTGCTGACAATGGTGTCACCTTGACGACTATAGCGGTCCTCGGGCCGTGTTACAATGGTCTCACCTTGACGACTATAGCGGTCCTCGGGCCGTGTTACATCAGTGCTGACAATGGTCTCACCTTGACGACTATAGCGGTCCTCGGGCCGTGTTACAATGGTCTCACCTTGACGACTATAGCGGTCCTCGGGCCGTGTTACATCAGTGCTGACAATGGGGTCACCTTGACGACTATAGCGGTCCTCGGGCCGTGTTACATCAGAGCTGACAATGGATTGGTCTCACCTTGACGACTATAGCGGTCCTCGGGCCGTGTTACATCAGTGCTGACAATGGTCTCACCTTGACGACTATAGCGGTCCTCGGGCCGTGTTACAATGGTCTCACCTTGACGACTATAGCGGTCCTCGGGCCGTGTTACATCAGAGCTGACAATGGTCTCACCTTGACGACTATAGCGGTCCTCGGGCCGTGTTACATCAGTGCTGACAATGGTCTCACCTTGACGACTATAGCGGTCCTCGGGCCGTGTTACATCAGTGCTGACAATGGGGTCACCTTGACGACTATAGCGGTCCTCGGGCCGTGTTACATCAGAGCTGACAATGGATTGGTCTCACCTTGACGACTATAGCGGTCCTCGGGCCGTGTTACATCAGTGCTGACAATGGTCTCACCTTGACGACTATAGCGGTCCTCGGGCCGTGTTACAATGGTCTCACCTTGACGACTATAGCGGTCCTCGGGCCGTGTTACATCAGAGCTGACAATGGTCTCACCTTGACGACTATAGCGGTCCTCGGGCCGTGTTACATCAGTGCTGACAATGGTCTCACCTTGACGACTATAGCGGTCCTCGGGCCGTGTTACATCAGTGCTGACAATGGTGTCACCTTGACGACTATAGCGGTCCTCGGGCCGTGTTACATCAGAGCTGACAATGCTCACCTTGACGACTATAGCGGTCCTCGGGCCGTGTTACATCAGTGCTGACAATGGTCTCACCTTGACGACTATAGCGGTCCTCGGGCCGTGTTACATCAGTGCTGACAATGCTCACCTTGACGACTATAGCGGTCCGTTTGTTCCGAGGTTAGGACTGTGGATGTTGGTCGTACCTTGACGACTATAGCGGTCCTCGGGCCGTGTTACATCAGTGCTGACAATGGATTGGTCTCACCTTGACGACTATAGCGGTCCTCGGGCCGTGTTACATCAGTGCTGACAATGGTCTCACCTTGACGACTATAGCGGTCCTCGGGCCGTGTTACAATGGTCTCACCTTGACGACTATAGCGGTCCTCGGGCCGTGTTACATCAGTGCTGACAATGGGGTCACCTTGACGACTATAGCGGTCCTCGGGCCGTGTTACATCAGAGCTGACAATGGATTGGTCTCACCTTGACGACTATAGCGGTCCTCGGGCCGTGTTACATCAGTGCTGACAATGGTCTCACCTTGACGACTATAGCGGTCCTCGGGCCGTGTTACATCAGTGCTGACAATGGTCTCACCTTGACGACTATAGCGGTCCTCGGGCCGTGTTACATCAGTGCTGACAATGGATTGGTCTCACCTTGACGACTATAGCGGTCCTCGGGCCGTGTTACATCAGTGCTGACAATGGTCTCACCTTGACGACTATAGCGGTCCTCGGGCCGTGTTACAATGGTCTCACCTTGACGACTATAGCGGTCCTCGGGCCGTGTTACATCAGTGCTGACAATGGGGTCACCTTGACGACTATAGCGGTCCTCGGGCCGTGTTACATCAGAGCTGACAATGGATTGGTCTCACCTTGACGACTATAGCGGTCCTCGGGCCGTGTTACATCAGTGCTGACAATGGTCTCACCTTGACGACTATAGCGGTCCTCGGGCCGTGTTACAATGGTCTCACCTTGACGACTATAGCGGTCCTCGGGTCGTGTTACATCAGAGCTGACAATGGTCTCACCTTGACGACTATAGCGGTCCTCGGGCCGTGTTACATCAGAGCTGACAATGGTCTCACCTTGACGACTATAGCGGTCCTCGGGCCGTGTTACAATGGTCTCACCTTGACGACTATAGCGGTCCTCGGGCCGTGTTACAATGGTCTCACCTTGACGACTATAGCGGTCCTCGGGCCGTGTTACATCAGAGCTGACAATGGTCTCACCTTGACGACTATAGCGGTCCTCGGGCCGTGTTACATCAGTGCTGACAATGGTCTCACCTTGACGACTATAGCGGTCCTCGGGCCGTGTTACATCAGTGCTGACAATGGTGTCACCTTGACGACTATAGCGGTCCTCGGGCCGTGTTACATCAGAGCTGACAATGGTCTCACCTTGACGACTATAGCGGTCCTCGGGCCGTGTTACATCAGTGCTGACAATGGTCTCACCTTGACGACTATAGCGGTCCTCGGGCCGTGTTACATCAGTGCTGACAATGCTCACCTTGACGACTATAGCGGTCCGTTTGTTCCGAGGTTAGGACTGTGGATGTTGGTCGTACCTTGACGACTATAGCGGTCCTCGGGCCGTGTTACATCAGTGCTGACAATGGATTGGTCTCACCTTGACGACTATAGCGGTCCTCGGGCCGTGTTACATCAGTGCTGACAATGGTCTCACCTTGACGACTATAGCGGTCCTCGGGCCGTGTTACAATGGTCTCACCTTGACGACTATAGCGGTCCTCGGGCCGTGTTACATCAGTGCTGACAATGGTCTCACCTTGACGACTATAGCGGTCCTCGGGCCGTGTTACATCAGTGCTGACAATGGTCTCACCTTGACGACTATAGCGGTCCTCGGGCCGTGTTACATCAGTGCTGACAATGGTCTCACCTTGACGACTATAGCGGTCCTCGGGCCGTGTTACAATGGTCTCACCTTGACGACTATAGCGGTCCTCGGGCCGTGTTACATCAGTGCTGACAATGGTCTCACCTTGACGACTATAGCGGTCCTCGGGCCGTGTTACATCAGTGCTGACAATGGTCTCACCTTGACGACTATAGCGGTCCTCGGGCCGTGTTACATCAGTGCTGACAATGGTCTCACCTTGACGACTATAGCGGTCCGTTTGTTCCGCGGTTAGGACTGTGGATGTTGGTTGTACCTTGACGACTATAGCGGTCCTCGGGCCGTGTTACATCAGAGCTGACAATGGTCTCACCTTGACGACTATAGCGGTCCTCGGGCCGTGTTACATCAGTGCTGACAATGGTCTCACCTTGACGACTATAGCGGTCCTCGGGCCGTGTTACATCAGTGCTGACAATGGATTGGTCTCACCTTGACGACTATAGCGGTCCTCGGGCCGTGTTACATCAGAGCTGACAATGGTCTCACCTTGACGACTATAGCGGTCCTCGGGCCGTGTTACATCAGAGCTGACAATGGTCTCACCTTGACGACTATAGCGGTCCTCGCGCCGTGTTACATCAGTGCTGACAATGGATTGGTCTCACCTTGACGACTATAGCGGTCCTCGGGCCGTGTTACATCAGAGCTGACAATGGTCTCACCTTGACGACTATAGCGGTCCTCGGGCCGTGTTACATCAGTGCTGACAATGGATTGGTCTCACCTTGACGACTATAGCGGTCCTCGGGCCGTGTTACATCAGAGCTGACAATGGTCTCACCTTGACGACTATAGCGGTCCTCGCGCCGTGTTACATCAGTGCTGACAATGGATTGGTCTCACCTTGACGACTATAGCGGTCCTCGGGCCGTGTTACATCAGAGCTGACAATGGTCTCACCTTGACGACTATAGCGGTCCTCGAGCCGTGTTACATCAGTGCTGACAATGGATTGGTCTCACCTTGACGACTATAGCGGTCCTCGGGCCGTGTTACATCAGTGCTGACAATGGATTGGTCTCACCTTGACGACTATAGCGGTCCTCGGGCCGTGTTACATCAGTGCTGACAATGGATTGGTCTCACCTTGACGACTATAGCGGTCCTCGGCCGTGTTACATCAGTGCTGACAATGGTGTCACCTTGACGACTATAGCGGTCCTCGGGCCGTGTTACATCAGTGCTGACAATGGTCTCACCTTGACGACTATAGCGGTCCTCGGGCCGTGTTACATCAGTGCTGACAATGGTGTCACCTTGACGACTATAGCGGTCCTCGGGCCGTGTTACATCAGTGCTGACAATGGTGTCACCTTGACGACTATAGCGGTCCTCGGGCCGTGTTACATCAGTGCTGACAATGGTCTCACCTTGACGACTATAGCGGTCCTCGGGCCGTGTTACATCAGTGCTGACAATGGTGTCACCTTGACGACTATAGCGGTCCTCGGGCCGTGTTACATCAGTGCTGACAATGGTCTCACCTTGACGACTATAGCGGTCCTCGGGCCGCGTTACATCAGTGCTGACAATGGTCTCACCTTGACGACTATAGCGGTCCTCGGGCCGTGTTACATCAGTGCTGACAATGGATTGGTCTCACCTTGACGACTATAGCGGTCCTCGGGCCGTGTTACATCAGTGCTGACAATGGTGTCACCTTGACGACTATAGCGGTCCTCGGGCCGTGTTACATCAGTGCTGACAATGGTCTCACCTTGACGACTATAGCGGTCCTCGGGCCGTGTTACATCAGTGCTGACAATGGTCTCACCTTGACGACTATAGCGGTCCTCGGGCCGTGTTACATCAGTGCTGACAATGGTCTCACCTTGACGACTATAGCGGTCCTCGGGCCGTGTTACATCAGTGCTGACAATGGATTGGTCTCACCTTGACGACTATAGCGGTCCTCGGGCCGTGTTACATCAGTGCTGACAATGGTGTCACCTTGACGACTATAGCGGTCCTCGGGCCGTGTTACATCAGTGCTGACTGACAATGGTCTCACCTTGACGACTATAGCGGTCCTCGAGCCGTGTTACATCAGTGCTGACAATGGTCTCACCTTGACGACTATAGCGGTCCTCGGGCCGTGTTACATCAGTGCTGACAATGGTCTCACCTTGACGATTATAGCGGTCCGTTTGTACCGCGGTTAGGACTGTGGATGTTGGTTGTACCTTGACGACTATAGCCGTCCTTGGGCCGTGTTACATCAGAGCTGACAATGGTCTCACCTTGACGACTATAGCGGTCCTCGGCCGTGTTACATCAGTGCTGACAATGGTCTCACCTTGACGACTATAGCGGTCCTCGGGCCGTGTTACATCAGTGCTGACAATGGTCTCACCTTGACGACTATAGCGGTCCTCGGGCCGTGTTACATCAGAGCTGACAATGGTCTCACCTTGACGACTATAGCGGTCCTCGGCCGTGTTACATCAGTGCTGACAATGGTCTCACCTTGACGACTATAGCGGTCCTCGGGCCGTGTTACATCAGTGCTGACAATGGTCTCACCTTGACGATTATAGCGGTCCGTTTGTACCGCGGTTAGGACTGTGGATGTTGGTTGTACCTTGACGACTATAGCCGTCCTTGGGCCGTGTTACATCAGAGCTGACAATGGTCTCACCTTGACGACTATAGCGGTCCTCGGGCCGTGTTACATCAGTGCTGACAATGGTCTCACCTTGACGACTATAGCGGTCCTCGGGCCGTGTTACATCAGTGCTGACAATGGTCTCACCTTGACGACTATAGCGGTCCTCGGCCGTGTTACATCAGTGCTGACAATGGTCTCACCTTGACGACTATAGCGGTCCTCGGGCCGTGTTACATCAGTGCTGACAATGGTCTCACCTTGACGATTATAGCGGTCCGTTTGTACCGCGGTTAGGACTGTGGATGTTGGTTGTACCTTGACGACTATAGCCGTCCTTGGGCCGTGTTACATCAGAGCTGACAATGGTCTCACCTTGACGACTATAGCGGTCCTCGGACCGTGTTACATCAGTGCTGACAATGGTCTCACCTTGACGATTATAGCGGTCCGTTTGTACCGCGGTTAGGACTGTGGATGTTGGTTGTACCTTGACGACTATAGCCGTCCTTGGGCCGTGTTACATCAGAGCTGACAATGGTCTCACCTTGACGACTATAGCGGTCCTCGGACCGTGTTACATCAGAGCTGACAATGGTCTCACCTTGACGACTATAGCGGTCCTCGGGCCGTGTTACATCAGTGCTGACAATGGTCTCACCTTGACGACTATAGCGGTCCTCGGGCCGTGTTACATCAGTGCTGACAATGGTCTCACCTTGACGACTATAGCGGTCCTCGGGCCGTGTTACATCAGTGCTGACAATGGTCTCACCTTGACGACTATAGCGGTCCTCGGGCCGTGTTACATCAGTGCTGACAATGGTCTCACCTTGACGACTATAGCGGTCCTCGGGTCGTGTTACATCAGTGCTGACAATGGATTGGTCTCACCTTGACGACTATAGCGGTCCTCGGGCCGTGTTACATCAGTGCTGACAATGGTCTCACCTTGACGACTATAGCGGTCCTCGGGCCGTGTTACATCAGTGCTGACAATGGTCTCACCTTGACGACTATAGCGGTCCTCGGGCCGTGTTACATCAGTGCTGACAATGGTCTCACCTTGACGACTATAGCGGTCCTCGCGCCGTGTTACATCAGTGCTGACAATGGATTTGTCTCACCTTGACGACTATAGCGGTCCTCGGGCCGTGTTACATCAGTGCTGACAATGGATTTGTCTCACCTTGACGACTATAGCGGTCCTCGGGCCGTGTTACATCAGTGCCGACAATGGTCTCACCTTGACGACTATAGTGGTCCTCGGACCGTGATACATCAGTGCTGACAATGGTCTCACCTTGACGACTATAGCGGTCCTCGGGCCGGTGTTACATCAGTGCTGACAATGGTCTCACCTTGACGACTATAGCGGTCCTCGGACCGTGATACATCAGTGCTGACAATGGTCTGACATTGACGACTATAGCGGTCCTCGGGCCGCGTTACATCAGTGCTGACAATGGTCTCACCTTGACGACTATAGCGGTCCTCGGGCCGTGTTACATCAGTGCTGACAATGGTCTCACCTTGACGACTATAGCGGTCCTCGGGCCGTGTTACATCAGTGCTGACAATGGTCTCACCTTGACGACTATAGCGGTCCTCGGGCCGTGTTACATCAGTGCTGACAATGGTCTCACCTTGACGACTATAGCGGTCCTCGGGCCGTGTTACATCAGTGCTGACAATGGTCTCACCTTGACGACTATAGCGGTCCTCGCACCGTGTTACATCAGTGCTGACTATGGTCTCACCTTGACGACTATAGCCGTCAGTGCTGACAATGGTCTCACCTTGACGACTATAGCGGTCCTCGGGCCGTGTTACATCAGAGCTGACAATGGATTGGTCTCACCTTGACGACTATAGCGGTCCTCGGGCCGTGTTACATCAGTGCTGACAATGGTCTCACCTTGACGACTATAGCGGTCCTCGGGCCGTGTTACATCAGTGCTGACAATGGTCTCACCTTGACGACTATAGCGGTCCTCGGGCCGTGTTACATCAGTGCTGACAATGGTCTCACCTTGACGACTATAGCGGTCCTCGGGCCGTGTTACATCAGTGCTGACAATGGTCTCACCTTGACGACTATAGCGGTCCTCGGGCCGTGTTACATCAGTGCTGACAATGGTCTCACCTTGACGACTATAGCGGTCCTCGCACCGTGTTACATCAGTGCTGACTATGGTCTCACCTTGACGACTATAGCCGTCAGTGCTGACAATGGTCTCACCTTGACGACTATAGCGGTCCTCGGGCCGTGTTACATCAGAGCTGACAATGGATTGGTCTCACCTTGACGACTATAGCGGTCCTCGGGCCGTGTTACATCAGTGCTGACAATGGTTTCACCTTGACGACTATAGCGGTCCTCGGGCCGTGTTACATCAGTGCTGACAATGGTCTCACCTTGACGACTATAGCGGTCCTCGGGCCGTGTTACATCAGTGCTGACAATGGTCTCACCTTGACGACTATAGCGGTCCGTTTGTACCGCGGTTAGGACTGTGGATGTTGGTTGTACCTTGACGACTATAGCGGTCCTCGGGCCGTGTTACATCAGTGCTGACAATGGTCTCACCTTGACGACTATAGCGGTCCTCGGGCCGTGTTACATCAGTGCTGACAATGGTCTCACCTTGACGACTATAGCGGTCCTCGGACCGTGTTACATCAGTGCTGACAATGGTCTCACCTTGACGACTATAGCGGTCCGTTTGTACCGCGGTTAGGACTGTGGATGTTGGTTGTACCTTGACGACTATAGCGGTCCTCGGGCCGTGTTACATCAGTGCTGACAATGGTCTCACCTTGACGACTATAGCGGTCCTCGGGCCGTGTTACATCAGTGCTGACAATGGTCTCACCTTGACGACTATAGCGGTCCGTTTGTACCGCGGTTAGGACTGTGGATGTTGGTTGTACCTTGACGACTATAGCGGTCCTCGGGCCGTGTTACATCAGTGCTGACAATGGTCTCACCTTGACGACTATAGCGGTCCTCGGGCCGTGTTACATCAGTGCTGACAATGGTCTCACCTTGACGACTATAGCGGTCCTCGGGCCGTGTTACATCAGTGCTGACAATGGTCTCACCTTGACGACTATAGCGGTCCTCGCACCGTGTTACATCAGTGCTGACTATGGTCTCACCTTGACGACTATAGCCGTCAGTGCTGACAATGGTCTCACCTTGACGACTATAGCGGTCCTCGGGCCGTGTTACATCAGAGCTGACAATGGATTGGTCTCACCTTGACGACTATAGCGGTCCTCGGGCCGTGTTACATCAGTGCTGACAATGGTCTCACCTTGACGACTATAGCGGTCCTCGGGCCGTGTTACATCAGTGCTGACAATGGTCTCACCTTGACGACTATAGCGGTCCTCGGGCCGTGTTACATCAGAGGCGACAATGGTTTCACCTTGACGACTATAGCGGTCCTCGGGCCGTGTTACATCAGAGGCGACAATGGTTTCACCTTGACGACTATAGCGGTCCTCGGGCCGTGTTACATCAGTGCTGACAATGGTCTCACCTTGACGACTATAGCGGTCCTCGGGCCGTGTTACATCAGTGCTGACAATGGTCTCACCTTGACGACTATAGCGGTCCTCGGGCCGTGTTACATCAGTGCTGACAATGGTCTCACCTTGACGACTATAGCGGTCCGTTTGTACCGCGGTTAGGACTGTGGATGTTGGTTGTACCTTGACGACTATAGCGGTCCTCGGGCCGTGTTACATCAGTGCTGACAATGGTCTCACCTTGACGACTATAGCGGTCCTCGGGCCGTGTTACATCAGTGCTGACAATGGTCTCACCTTGACGACTATAGCGGTCCTCGGGCCGTGTTACATCAGTGCTGACAATGGTCTCACCTTGACGACTATAGCGGTCCTCGCACCGTGTTACATCAGTGCTGACTATGGTCTCACCTTGACGACTATAGCCGTCAGTGCTGACAATGGTCTCACCTTGACGACTATAGCGGTCCTCGGGCCGTGTTACATCAGAGCTGACAATGGATTGGTCTCACCTTGACGACTATAGCGGTCCTCGGGCCGTGTTACATCAGTGCTGACAATGGTTTCACCTTGACGACTATAGCGGTCCTCGGGCCGTGTTACATCAGTGCTGACAATGGTCTCACCTTGACGACTATAGCGGTCCTCGGGCCGTGTTACATCAGTGCTGACAATGGTCTCACCTTGACGACTATAGCGGTCCGTTTGTACCGCGGTTAGGACTGTGGATGTTGGTTGTACCTTGACGACTATAGCGGTCCTCGGGCCGTGTTACATCAGTGCTGACAATGGTCTCACCTTGACGACTATAGCGGTCCTCGGGCCGTGTTACATCAGTGCTGACAATGGTCTCCCCTTGACGACTATAGCGGTCCTCGGACCGTGTTACATCAGTGCTGACAATGGTCTCACCTTGACGACTATAGCGGTCCTCGGGCCGTGTTACATCAGAGCTGACAATGGATTGGTCTCACCTTGACGACTATAGCGGTCCTCGGGCCGTGTTACATCAGTGCTGACAATGGTTTCACCTTGACGACTATAGCGGTCCTCGGGCCGTGTTACATCAGTGCTGACAATGGTCTCACCTTGACGACTATAGCGGTCCTCGGGCCGTGTTACATCAGTGCTGACAATGGTCTCACCTTGACGACTATAGCGGTCCGTTTGTACCGCGGTTAGGACTGTGGATGTTGGTTGTACCTTGACGACTATAGCGGTCCTCGGGCCGTGTTACATCAGTGCTGACAATGGTCTCACCTTGACGACTATAGCGGTCCTCGGGCCGTGTTACATCAGTGCTGACAATGGTCTCACCTTGACGACTATAGCGGTCCTCGGACCGTGTTACATCAGTGCTGACAATGGTCTCACCTTGACGACTATAGCGGTCCTCGGGCCGGTGTTCCACAGAGCGCCCTCCTGGTCCACGAAGGCGGCCTCCACGGCCACGGTGTAGAGGCCGGCGGCCGGGAAGGCCACGAGTTGTTGCTGACAATGGTCTCACCTTGACGACTATAGCGGTCCTCGGGCCGGTGTTCCACAGCGCGCCCTCCTGGTCCACGAAGGCGGCCTCCACGGCCACGGTGTAGAGGCCGGAGGCCGGGAAGGCCACGAGTTGTTGCTGACAATGGTCTCACCTTGACGACTATAGCGGTCCTCGGGCCGGTGTTCCACAGAGCGCCCTCCTGGTCCACGAAGGCGGCCTCCACGGCCACGGTGTAGAGGCCGGAGGCCGGGAAGGCCACGAGTTGTTGCTGACAATGGTCTCACCTTGACGACTATAGCGGTCCTCGGGCCGGTGTTCCACAGAGCGCCCTCCTGGTCCACGAAGGCGGCCTCCACGGCCACGGTGTAGAGGCCGGAGGCCGGGAAGGCCACGAGTTGTTGCTGACAATGGTCTCACCTTGACGACTATAGCGGTCCTCGGGCCGGTGTTCCACAGAGCGCCCTCCTGGTCCACGAAGGCGGCCTCCACGGCCACGGTGTAGAGGCCGGAGGCCGGGAAGGCCACAAGTTGCTGCGCCGAGAAGAAGTCCCGGACGGGAGACACGGTTTGTACGGCGGTCAATACTGGCGGGATGTTGGTTAGCTCTACCGTCTGAAAAAATGGGTTACATTTGTGATCCTATTCAATGTTTCAGTTAATTCTATTTTAATAATTTACACACACACATACACACCACTATAAATGTTTAAAAATAAAATAATCTAAGTTTAGTTAAATTACTATTTTAATTGTAGTTACGCAAGAGCGGTGCGTCCTAGCACAGGTTATTTTGTTAATAACTTAAAAGGAGACACCGGCAACTATGAAATTTTGTACTGGTTGTTAATTAAAAAAGAATATTGAATTTTTTGTTTTTTTTTTAATAATTATTTGTACCGTTTAATAAAATTAAAAGATTTTTCAGTTGAAACTAAAAAATGGTAAACAAATATGGCTGATTTTCCATAGTATTTGACGTCTTTGACACATACCATGAAACACGTTCGCAGATAATATATTTTTTCTCAAACTTGCTACGGAATGTTGATGTTACTTACTTTAAATGAAACCCGGAAATACTATGTATCCGGTGTCATATGCTAAGATGATATGTAAAGAGATTTCATGTATTTATTTCACACCTAGGACTGCAAACAAACTGTCTTTTGTTTTGAAACGTCAAATTGTGACACTAGGTCTTGACATTCAGCCACAGAAAAAAAAATAACCTAAGAACGAATGTCTATACCAACAGGTAAAAGGATACCTCAAATAGATTTAAAAAAAAGTTAGGCGCGAATGTTTTTTTTAATGCTGTACGATACTGTACTATTGGTTTATTTACAAATCAAATAGTATGGTTCGGCGAAATCAGTTCGTTTTATTTCATGGCAAGTTTGAGAAAAGCACTATACAAATCTCGGCGAGAAACAGGGTTACAGGCCGCGTATTCCTATCTGGCCTCAGTTCCTTCAGCCAGATATATCTACTTGGCCTGTAACCCTTCGTTTCCCGTCCTCTATAGTAATGTACTATTACATTAATACTAATAACTATCAATAATTTTATGTGAACCTTAGGTTTAAGATTTTAAGTTGGTGACAACACCAAGATTGTGAATTGAAAGTGCGTGATTATGAAATAATTCAAGTTAGCATGTTTATTTACCCTTTTTATACTTTTAACTGAAAAATGTTATAGTGGTGTGGGTCCCAAGTGGGAAAAAATCCCAGTTGTTACAATAGTAACAGATGCAAATAACCCTTCACAATATGGTTTAAAGAATTGTACGATGTGCCTTACGAGTATAGTGTAGGTCTGTGTAGCGAATGGAAAAAGGTTACCTTCTCGTTGGTACGTGGGTGCGGAGTGGCGGTCACTGTCAACTGGACCCCCTTGACTTCCCGCGGTGGAGATTTGCTGCAAAATATCAATATGCCTTTAACCTCCTGACAAGAGAAATATCACAAATTTGTCATTGAAATTCTTCTTTACTCGACAGGAAATAAAGTTGATTCCAGTTTGTCCGAAAGTTTTACGAGTGAAAACAATAGTACATTACTACCGAGGCCGCGAAGTGACGGGTTGCCGGCCGAATATATGTAGACGGATAGTATTCGGACGGCAACCCGTCACTTCATGGCCGAGGTATGTATAATGCTTTTCTCAAACATGCAATGAAATGAAACAAAAAAATATCTTAATTCTAAGAAATTATAAGTCAACTACATAACTAAGTCTTTGAAACACAACAAAAGTCAAATACTTTTTTTTTATATTTTTAGTCCTTGTGGACAGGCGAAAGCACTAAGCTATACTGCCTTAAAAATCAAATACGACACCGACGCCTCATTTTTTTTTAAGTTTGACATGTTTGTAAGGTGCAAATTTTTACTTTTAAAAAGCTGTATTAGACGATGCGGTCTGTTGGGTCCAATTAATCGCATGCGATGATCGGGGCCGACGGATCGCACCGTATAATACTTTTTAAACATTATTTTGAGTAGTTATTGTATGTTGGAGCCTCTGAAGTAAAACTACTTGTAATAGTTTACCATTTTAATCATGGATAAGGTACAATCTATAGGTTCTTATTTATGTCTAGGACACGTGCGGCGGCTTCAGTGGTTAGAAGGAAAGAGGGTTTGTAGGCTCGGTGCTCCGCTTCTTGTGGTGTCGAGTGCGCGCAACCTGGGCGCTGTCGTCGCGCTCTCGGAGCCCTCTGATTCGCTTCGACCGTCGGGTCGTCTGGATTGGTCAACGCCGGTGCCAGTGTTACCAGGCGTTAACATTGTACATATTTTAAATTATATAATTTAAATACCTAATTATAACTGCAACAATTAGCCACTTTTAATACTAACATTACTTACAGATAATTATTGGCTAAAAGCCAAGATGCCAGGTCACAACCCTATGTCAAATGAAAATTAAAAAAAGAGGCACTTGCAGGCCGGCAACGGGGTACTTCCCGGTCGCTTTTTAGGCACGTAACTACAACATTTCATTGCATGTTTGAGAAAATTAACTTTATTCTAAGTTAATGGAATTTTCTTCCCACAATTTTCTAAGCGCGCCTTTGCTTGGATGCGTTGCGGGTGTTATGGAAAAGAGAAATTTTCTAGGGAGTTATACCAATGTTAGTATTTAATACAATTTTGTCTTAATACTTACTTTTTTGCCCGCAAGTGTGATGTAAAATATTATATGCGTCACAGTCGGTAAGCGGAATACAAAGTCGAGTAATTAAAAGCACTCCACCTACGGCGTCGGGCTTCTAACACTCTCGTTAGTAATACCGTACTTACCTCCCTAGATGCATAATATAAAATTGAATAAGTACAACATGTAGGACCATGGGCCTAATAAAAAGCCTATAAATAAGGTCCGATCGAGATCTCGGTCTCGGTCTCGGTCTCGGCATTCTCGCCCAAAAATCAGGCAGAGATATCCCTCTCGGCTCTCGGCCAAAAATGGCCGGGACTCTCGGCCGTGGCCGAGATTCATAATGAGCTGTAATTGGGGAGCTTGACGCCATCTCGCGGACTTTCTGCGATTTTATTGGTGTCATATTGACATAAACTGACTTCAATTTCACTTTAAAATGAACGGAAGGAATAATTTAGTTTACGCGACCCCTATCATAGTATCGATAAAAATACCTGAAATTCGAATACCGGTTTTTGGGGTACCCACATAAAAAAATATTCAAAAAACATTGCTGTAGTTTGACGTTGGACTTACTATAGGTATTTGCTAGGGATTTTTTATGTAATTTATACGTTTTTTATCCTTTCTACCAAGTCTCGGTCTCGATCTCGGCCGAGACTAAAATATAGGTCTCGGTCGGACCTTAGAGGGAAGGGAGTAATACCTAAAGGGACAAACAATACCGGCTAGCTAAGTTAGGAGAGGGTTATGAATAATGGGTTAGTTCTAGAGTACCTTTTAGGAGCCGGCAGTATGACCCCCTCGGCCTTTAATGTGAGGTGATGGGTGTGCGGCAGCGCCGCTGCCTGCTCCGCGCCGCGGCCTCCTACGAACAGATATCATTACACATTTCACAAAAATGCAATCAAATATTGATATTATGTTCCTTATTAACAGAGTCCGGAATTCTGGTAGCATTTTAGAGCTGTCATAGGGACTTATCGGATCATAATTATTTAACATTGTATTCTGAATTTATCGATATACTTATGTATAATCGGTAGTCGATAAACGAGAAGTCCCTATGACAGCTCAAAAATGCTACCAGAATTTCGGACTCTGCTTATTAAGCGAATTGTGACGTTTCAGATAAGGCTAGATGAAGAGGTCGTAGATTAAATTACATACATATTTTGCAGGACTAGACTAGATAGTATATTACGATACAAGTACGAAAAAAAAGTTCGAAACGAGAGGATATAACGACTAGGGCCTGCAGTACCGGGGCCGGTACTGAGATTTTCATTTCCCGGTACCGAGTGGTACCAGTACCGGGACTCCCGGTTCTGTCCGGTTCTTGCATCGGCGTATGACTTAATGACTTTATTACTAAATTGGCTATTGAACAAATAAATATAAATAAACCGTAATGCAGCGCTTATAACTAGTATTAAATGTGACGTTTTCAGGTTAAAGGTCGCGTACCACATGGACGAAATTTGCTCGTATTTTTATACGAATTAGAGCGTCCTTGTGCTTAAGTGACAATGTTGTACCTTCATGAAAATGTCACAAAACTCACAAACTATATTATCTTCCATTAAAGACAAAAGCGACACAACTAAAAAACCATGAAAAAATATTTTATTGCAAAACGACATTATAAACACTAATATTTTACGTGGCACTAAGACAACTGTCGATTTGTCGTTAGATAGTATCAAAATTATGCAGGTACCCTATTTGCACTATCACGCTTTCGTTACTAACTTCAGTGCTAAACCACCATTTTGTCAGTTGCGAATCGACCGTTGACCAAAACGCATGACATTTTTGAGAAAAAGTGCCATAAAGCCAAAAAAGAAGTGATTATGTTAAGAATGTTGTAAGGAAAACTGTGATATTTGTATATGTGGCAGTTTTGAATAAAATAAATGTGTAAATATTGTGTTCCTTTATATAAAGAGGAGTCGCAATACGGAATGCGGCGGTTTAGATTTTAAAATTGTATCTTATTAAATTGGATTTTTCCTAAAACAAAACTGCCGTATTTGGATTTGCAAACTTTTTGAATTAAAAATATATTCGAGTCCATTAATCACAGGTGTCATATTTGTACATGTGGCTGTTTTGGATTAAATGAATATGTATGTATTATTTATAAACAAAGGAGACGGAATACGGAATGTGGCAGTTTAGATCCTGAAATGTACCTACACTGCAATTGTACGTATCAAAAAACAATACGATCGTATTTGCATTTATAATAATATTTAAATCCATAAAATGTGCCTGATATGTTTGTTTTGCATGAAATCTGCTAATTTCTGCTAGTTTTGCTGATCTGAACAAGAAATAATATTGCCTCTAGGTATAAAAAAACAATCAAATTTGATATTATTAATATTAGTATACATCAGTGAACATCAAAATGTCATAATTTAAAGATAGCTTTCTTGTGGATAGGACTACAGAGGTGTAATACACTTATAGATTTTATCCATTTTATGTATTAATTATATTATGTGTAAATATTTTGATTTAAATATAATAGTACATTGTGCATCAAGGGAGGTAAGTACGGAATTACTAACGAGAGTGTTAGAAGCCCGACGCCGTCAGGCGGAGGGCTTTTATGACTCGAGTTAGTATTCCGCTTACCGACCGTGATGCATACAATGTTTTTCATCACACTTGCCAACCAAAAAATAAGTTTTAAGATGTAATATTATTAAATGACGTACTGACATTTCTATTACTCCCTAGGGAATTTCACTTTTCTATTACTCCCACTGCGCGCGCAAACAATGGCGCGCTTAGGCAGCAAGTGTGATGAAAAAAAATTAAACACACACAAAAGCACTCGTGTGCTTTACATGATCACAGCTACACAGGGTGCTCTACGAGCCACTGAAAACCTTGATTGGGGTGATTTGGTAGGTTAAACTGAATAACTTTTACTATGGAGCTAACCCAGAAATCTCAAAAGAAAATTTGCCTTTTTCATATAAAATGTCGTGATCAATCGGTCAAAATGTATGAAAAAGACAATTTTTTTTTTAGATTTCGTGATTGGCCCCATATTAAAAGTTGTTCAGTATAGCCTCCTAAATCACCCCGTTCAAGGGTTTCAGTGGCTCGTGGAACACCCTGCATAAGAGTTAAAAACATAACCTCTATATCACGCATTATATTAAGGCACTAGCTTGTTGTAATTTGAATTCTAACTATGAAGAACTAGAATTAAATTTACAGGCGTGTGCTATTTTGGAAAACAGCGTTGTTCATGATAAGCAACGATATTTGTTAAATACACAAGACGGCTCTAAAAAACACGCATCTTGATTATTTAACATAGAATCGGGAAAGAACCGGGACATTATCTTCAGTACCGGTCCTATCGGTACCGGGAGTACCGGGAAATTCCCGGTACTGAGAGAACCGGGCGCAGGCCCTAATAACGACCGAAGGGAGAGCTTAGAATCGACACGAGTACGCATTTTGTTTTCGTACGTGTATCGTATGACGTTTTCCAGGACATGGCCCTCCGACCGAAGATTTCTACTTGATGTAAAATGAACTACTTTTCGCACTAGCGCGTAACAAAAGCGTCATCTGTACTTTAGAATTCTACACCTGGCCACACCCACACCTGGAGTGAGCGAGAGGCGACACACGGCTACACACCTGGAGTGAGCGAGAGGCGACACACGGCTACACACCTGGAGTGAGCGAGAGGCGACACACGGCTACACACCTGGAGTGAGCGAGAGGCGACACACGGCTACACACCTGGAGTGAGCGAGAGGCGACACACGGCTACACACCTGGAGTGAGCGAGAGGCGACACACGGCTACACACCTGGAGTGAGCGAGAGGCGACACACGGCTACACACCTGGAGTGAGCGAGAGGCGACACACGGCTACACACCTGGAGTGAGCGAGAGGCGACACACGGCTACACACCTGGAGTGAGCGAGAGGCGACACACGGCTACACACCTGGAGTGAGCGAGAGGCGACACACGGCTACACACCTGGAGTGAGCGAGAGGCGACACACGGCTACACACCTGGAGTGAGCGAGAGGCGACACACGGCTACACACCTGGAGTGAGCGAGAGGCGACACACGGCTACACACCTGGAGTGAGCGAGAGGCGACACACGGCTACACACCTGGAGTGAGCGAGAGGCGACACACGGCTACACACCTGGAGTGAGCGAGAGGCGACACACGGCTACACACCTGGAGTGAGCGAGAGGCGACACACGGCTACACACCTGGAGTGAGCGAGAGGCGACACACGGCTACACACCTGGAGTGAGCGAGAGGCGACACACGGCTACACACCTGGAGTGAGCGAGAGGCGACACACGGCTACACACCTGGAGTGAGCGAGAGGCGACACACGGCTACACACCTGGAGTGAGCGAGAGGCGACACACGGCTACACACCTGGAGTGAGCGAGAGGCGACACACGGCTACACACCTGGAGTGAGCGAGAGGCGACACACGGCTACACACCTGGAGTGAGCGAGAGGCGACACACGGCTACACACCTGGAGTGAGCGAGAGGCGACACACGGCTACACACCTGGAGTGAGCGAGAGGCGACACACGGCTACACACCTGGAGTGAGCGAGAGGCGACACACGGCTACACACCTGGAGTGAGCGAGAGGCGACACACGGCTACACACCTGGAGTGAGCGAGAGGCGACACACGGCTACACACCTGGAGTGAGCGAGAGGCGACACACGGCTACACACCTGGAGTGAGCGAGAGGCGACACACGGCTACACACCTGGAGTGAGCGAGAGGCGACACACGGCTACACACCTGGAGTGAGCGAGAGGCGACACACGGCTACACACCTGGAGTGAGCGAGAGGCGACACACGGCTACACACCTGGAGTGAGCGAGAGGCGACACACGGCTACACACCTGGAGTGAGCGAGAGGCGACACACGGCTACACACCTGGAGTGAGCGAGAGGCGACACACGGCTACACACCTGGAGTGAGCGAGAGGCGACACACGGCTACACACCTGGAGTGAGCGAGAGGCGACACACGGCTACACACCTGGAGTGAGCGAGAGGCGACACACGGCTACACACCTGGAGTGAGCGAGAGGCGACACACGGCTACACACCTGGAGTGAGCGAGAGGCGACACACGGCTACACACCTGGAGTGAGCGAGAGGCGACACACGGCTACACACCTGGAGTGAGCGAGAGGCGACACACGGCTACACACCTGGAGTGAGCGAGAGGCGACACACGGCTACACACCTGGAGTGAGCGAGAGGCGACACACGGCTACACACCTGGAGTGAGCGAGAGGCGACACACGGCTACACACCTGGAGTGAGCGAGAGGCGACACACGGCTACACACCTGGAGTGAGCGAGAGGCGACACACGGCTACACACCTGGAGTGAGCGAGAGGCGACACACGGCTACACACCTGGAGTGAGCGAGAGGCGACACACGGCTACACACCTGGAGTGAGCGAGAGGCGACACACGGCTACACACCTGGAGTGAGCGAGAGGCGACACACGGCTACACACCTGGAGTGAGCGAGAGGCGACACACGGCTACACACCTGGAGTGAGCGAGAGGCGACACACGGCTACACACCTGGAGTGAGCGAGAGGCGACACACGGCTACACACCTGGAGTGAGCGAGAGGCGACACACGGCTACACACCTGGAGTGAGCGAGAGGCGACACACGGCTACACACCTGGAGTGAGCGAGAGGCGACACACGGCTACACACCTGGAGTGAGCGAGAGGCGACACAGCGCGCCGCACGCTCGGGCCTCGCACACGGCTCGCGGCCACACCGCTCCCATACAACACGCTTTCACCGCCGCTAGCACTGCATCTGCATGCTAGAAATAAGGAATAGAACATTTAATTTAAACTTTCAAATTCAAATTCAAAATATTTATTGTAATATTATGCATGTCATTAAAGTTGTTACAAAATAATATTGTGTGTGTCATAATCAACCGTTTTGCGGTATGCAATATGTGCTTACAATCTTAATAACATAAAAATAAAAAGCAAATATCATTAATAAAAAAAAATTGAATAAAATACAAATACCCACTTAAATTACGTATTTCACAAATTGATTTATACAATAACATAAAATTAAATAAATTCTTAAATAAAATTATTATTACTACAATTACATTTACATTTATATTATTACTACAATTACATTTACAAAAAAATAATAATTATTAGGTCATTTACATGTCAACAACTTATTGATTTTATTTTTAAGAAAAAACTATCTAATGTATAAAAACATTCAGCCAGCAGAAAGGTTCTAAGTTTATGTAAGAAGATATTTAACATATTTCGTGATACACAATAACTATAAATTTAAATTAAATGGTCTCACGTGTATGTAGTCACTACGCCCGACAGGTTTCGGAGAGCCTAGGTCTCTATTATCAAGCACTTTCTATCTTGAGCAACTTTCTTGGCTACGCTTCAGGTCAGACCTACGGCTCGCAATCCGCTTTCCACGCTTGTACAAGGCGACCACAAGCTTGTTTTGGTATACCCAAGCGGAGCTAATGTTAGTCTGTATCTATATATTCTTACGCTAGACTGGCAGATGACAGAAAGAGCGTAAGACAGGAAATCCTCAAAAGAAAATGGCGGTGGATCGGACACGCGCTCTGTAGACCGGACAACCACTTATCAAAGCAGAGTTTCCATTAGCAATCCAGTGGCAAAAGGAAGTGGGGGCGGCCTCGGAATACTTGGAGGCGATCAGTTGAGAAGGAGGTTGGCTCAATTGGTCTGAACTGGAAGCTGGAAGAAGCCGCACAAGAACGTGACAAGTGGAAAATTCTTCTGCGAGCTCTATGTCCCTTACAGGGGTAACATGAACGCTAGAGTGAAAAAAAATTTTTTTGAGCTACAGTTTCCCGAGAGGCATCCATTTTTTTGTAAATTTACACACATTCCGAAACGAGTAAAAAAAAATAAAATTTATTAAATAAATAAAAAAAAAAAAAAAAAAATAATAATAATTTATTTTTTATTTTTCCGAAAAAAATTATATGCAAAAATATGTTTACATATAACTATAGTATTTTTTTTTAATAAAAAAAAATTAAATAAAAAAATATAAGAAAAATATAATTAAAAAAAATCCATATTACATTAAATATTTTTTCTTCTCATTTTTAATTTTATAGCTTGTCTTAAATCTATATTGCATGAAAAATATTATTTTTTAATTTTCACCTAAGGGAGCCGAATTAAAAAAGTTTTTATTTGAAAACTTCAAACGATGGTAGAGCCCTAAAGATTTAGTCTAAAATGTTTTTTATTATTTTTCCCGTAATCTACAATTTATTTAGAGGCTTTTGGTAGGTCTCGCGTAAAAAAGTCAAATTCGGAATGAACGCATCATCATATATATTCTTACCCGGTGAGTGATCCCATTGCCCGTGGCAGGATCATCGAAGAGCTTGGCAGAGATCCTGGCAATAGCCTCAGCCGGGGCCAGGGCTATCTTCTCTTCTAAAGTCTGAGGCTTGATGTCTGGTACGAAGAGGGCTTGTGCCGTTTCTTGGCCGGTGATTCGTTCCAGGAATTCGGAGAGTTGGGTGAACGTATGTTCAGCACTGGGTGGAGTTAAGGATGTTTTTTGGAAGATTTTACAAAAAAACTTCAAATGTTCAGACTATTTTGAGAAGTTTACGTGTTTATTTAAAGGACCATGGGCAACGTTTATTTATTTCATTTCATTCTATCCTTGTCCTGCCCAATGTGATTTAAAGACATATTTGATTTTTGGCAAATAATTAATGTATTGCTCGTTTAGGTTGAGGTTACACTCTAAATTATTTAGGTATCTTTATGTAAAATGTAGAACAAAAGTAAAGCGTAAACTATATTTTCAAACTCATTAAGTTTAAATTTCAATAGCTCAAACTTTGTATGACGGGCAGGACGAGCTAAGGGCGCTATGTTTGATTCCATTGTAAAACTGAGATATTTGTATTTTCTGGCGATTTGGTAGCTGGCTGCCATTTGGCAAATATGGTTTTCTGTCCTCCAGCCGACAAAAATCACATTGCCGGCCGCTGCGTTATACTAAGTTGCCGCCTGCCGGCTCCGTTGAGCAGAAAAATAGTTTACGCACCTCAGCCGTTACATGGGAAAGTCTCGGATCACGTTTGTCGGCCTCGGCTTCGCTTCGGTTGTAGGCACGTTATCCGAGACATTTCCCACTTAAACGCCCTTGGCATATAATCTACTATTCCCACCTGGTAGCCAGTTATGAAATGAAAATAACTTTCCCATCTCGTAGCCGGATTTGGTAGCCGCTGGTTATAAGTCGGTAACGGACAAGTCCCGATTTAAATCCAGTTACGTACTGGGGTTGTATTCCCATTTCGAAGCCGATTATGAATCTTTGGTTACCAAACGGTACTAAAGAAAGCAACCAATCAGCAGTGTTATTCACTAAGGAAACCGCCTTGCTGTCAGCGCTGCGGCAGCGTCGAGCCTAAAAATGGTATTCACTAGTGCACTTTAAACGACACTAGCGCTCGGCGACGAATGCGGCGTGAGCTGGAACTACACTGCGTCGAGAGTTACCGCCTATTCGACGATGAGCTGTTCTACGTTAGTGAACCGTTTTTCGCAGCGCTGCGCTCGACGTCGAAGTGAAGGCTGTCTCGTCGTCGAGCTCGTTGATGAACGCAGCGTCGAATGTGTGAATAAGAGAATAGCATAGCAGGCAATGACATTAAATAATAAATGGACGCACAGAGCCAAACAAAAAAACCAAGAAAAGTGGCACTAAAAGTCCTTTCTATCATGTTTCAGTTGAAGCTAATAACGCTCACTTACAATAAACTATAATAAAAAACTCAAAGAATAAAAAACTTTGTGAAGTGAGCAATAAGTGTCAAATTTGCGAACAACACCGCAAAATAGTAGAAACTTTTTATGTTTAAGGAATAATGATGCTATACCGTAAGGTGACCAAATGTCAACTGTCAGAACTGAATAGCGGAGCAAAAGGACCGTAATATTTACTTCTGCAGCCCATTTTTTGGGGCCATTTTTTTGAGCTGTTTGGGGATCCACTTATATATATTCTAACTGACACTTTTTGTAGCTGTAGCTATATGTTGTTACTCTTATTTTACATTGCAAAAGAGTCTATCGTAAAAATCAATGCATGTGAATGTATAATCAAGAATAAGAAAAACTTGGCTGATTAGCTCAAACCTTCGGCCAGGCGCGGATCCAGTTAAAAACATCTCGACTTGCGCTCATGTCAAAAACAGCTGTTCGATATTCTGGCCGCCATCTTGTAAAATAAGGCTTAATGAGGAGATAAAGTAGGGTGCACGAGCTCGTAACTTGAGCATGAGATAATGAACTGTTGAGGGACTAATTAGCGCTATTTTACGTTTATGAATAACGTTTTTTGACATCCGTCTCTGAAGGACCCTTCAACAGTCCTCTAAATTTTTATGAATACGGCTGTCAATTAATGATAGCAGGTGAAAGTAACTTATAAATGTTGTGACTTTTAGAGACTTTACATCTCTTGTTATTATTATTATATTTCAATTTGTTTAAAATCAATTTTATGTTTTTTTTTAATGCATGTTAGTTGTAAGATGTACCATCATTGTTTGAAAAAATAATTCCCGCCAAGTTTCTTACCGGTTCTTCTTGGGTCAGCGGTGTAGGGTTCGAACCGGAAGTAGTTTCAATACCTAGACGATTCAAAAGAGTTTGTTGCTATTCCAATTTGAATAAAGAATTATTTGACTTTGACTTTGACATTGTTAAGACCGAAAGGGACAAACAATTATTAGCGGCTTGTTAAGTTAATAAACGTTTATGAATAAATAAATAAAATAATAAATAAATATCTTGGGACATCTTACACAAATCGACCTAGTCTCACCTCACTGTAAGCTCAATTAAGGCTTGTGATGTGGGTACCAGGCGACGATATATATAATAGATAGATACATATAGATACTTATATACATAGACAGCCATGACCAAGGAACAAACATTTGTGATAAATAAATACACAAAGAATGCCCTCGCCGGGATTCGAACCCGGAACCTCCAGCTTCGTAGGCAGGGTCACTACCAACTAGGCTACAGAGGCTGCCGTATAGTGAATACCATTTTTAGGCTCGACGCTGCCGCAGCACTGACACAGCGCTGACAGCAAGGCGGTTTCCTTAGTGAATAACACTGCTGTAATCAACAAGACATACCTGACACGGTGTTCAACGTTAGCTTTCATCTTCCAAAGCGACCAATCAGGTGGTAGATAATTTATAAAGGATACATTTGCAGATGCGCCCTCGTAGGCCTCTCGGCGCGGAAGGCCGTTCTCGCGACGGCGCGGTACCGGCCCCCCGCGGCGCGCGCCGCCGCCGCCGCCGCCCGCAGCGCCGCCCCGGCTGCCCCGGCCGCGCCCGGCGATCGCCCCGCCTGTATACAACACTAGTCAATCATATGTAAGCAAGATCTTAGGCCTAGAAACCATATCCTTCTTGCGATTCCAACATCGCGTACTGTGGCTCGCCAAAGATCTCCTCTTATTCGAGCTCTAAGATTTTTGAACGCGCTTCTGTTATGGGCAGCTGAATGTGATCTGTTCGCAAGCCGATGGGCAAATGTGTGTAGCGTATGGTATGTCTGAAGTACTGCGAGGTAATGGATGATAGTGATATATTGTAATGAAGTATCTAATATCGTGTAATTTAAAATGTACAGTGCTTTATACTGTCATACTGTATATTTTTTGTTTGAATAAATAGTAATAATAATAATGTAGGGCTGCCAACCAAAAATCACAGATATGCGGGACATTCTCGAATAAATTGCGGAACTTGGCTATAAAATACGGGACGGGAATTACGTTAACATTAAAAAATAATGCTTAGTTTCAGATCGGTTCAATTTACATGCACCTATTACACTACCCATCGCAATCATACATATTTTGGCAGGACGTCGTGGTACATTCAAATTAACATGACATTCGATTTCATTTAAATTCATATTATTATGGCTTTAGTATTTCCAGTTTATTATTCCCTGAAAAGCGGGACAATCGGCATCCCGCGCGAACTCTTTGCGGGACCCATACTTTAGGGCCCCAGAAACGAGACGTCCCGCATATAGCGGGATGGTTGGCAGCCCTAGTCATATGCTACCCCAATATTACAGGGCTCTATGTTGCACTAATCTCTCAACCCTCAATTTGAACATTTCAGATTGACATTTAAATCCAGATTTAATTATACCAAAATGCAACTGAGAACCCTATAACATTCATATTGTATATATTATGACCGTGTGGTGACGGCAGTAAGAATACATTTGTCACCATCCCAACTCTTCCCGCGAGTGTCGTAAGAGTCGACTAAGGGATTAAAGTGTCACTGACCATACTTTGATACAAGATTGATGATGGGCAGCAACGTCATCATAGTGGACACATTACTGCGATCGCCAATTCGTTTGCCCAGCGTGGCGATTATGGGCATTTACCTCCTAATGCGTCTATACGCATAGTATAGTTAATAGGAGAGGCCTACGTCCAGCAGTGGACCGAGATAGGCTGATGAAGTGTAAATATTTAACACTAAGTTTAGAGTTAAAAACATGTTTTTGATATGATAAGTCCACTCTTCCAATTGCAACCTTGGGCCGCTCACAAGTCTCACAACTCTTGTGACATGGTTCCAATTGGTTGACAAATACAATACACAAAGTATTAAGAGTCGTAGGTCGCCCGTATTGAAAGCGAGGACCTATGTCTTAAACACAGAATTAAAAAAAAAAGTCAGTCATATGCCTGTCCAACTATACTATTCTCAAACCAAACACGACTGAGGCAATAAACGCAGGCGGCTTTGTGGCATAAGGGCGTGTGGATGCGAAAGAGAAAATACGATGCTGATTGTTTTATTTGTTTTACGATCCCAGTCGTCTACAGGGTGTAAGTCTAATACGGGCGAAGCTCTTAAGGGGTGTTAGTTTACGACATAATAAGTACATTCAAATAACTTTTACTTAAAATCAGAGCAACAAAATTTTCCATACAAAATAATTCGGCGCGCAATGTAAAGCAACATACGCGAGTTAAGCACTCGTTGACAGCTAATTTCAAAAGCAGATGACATAACTGCCAAATCAACAATAACAAATGTTCGTACCTACATTGCTGCTCCGATAATCTTAAAAAAATTCTGTGGGGTCATAATTAAGAGTAATTTTGAAAAAACCTTGTAATTCATGATCACACTAATGAATCCCATGCCTGGTTTAATTGATCGCCCGTATTAGATTTACAGACATTTGGTTTGAGGATAGTATAGCGCGTTCGGTTCGAACTGTTACAGCCACCCCGGGGAGGCAATCAGTAGGGCCTCACGACGAGCGGTGATGCACCGAGCGCACGAGCGAATGTTGTTTGTCGAATATCTACGTACTAATTCGACCGCTGTCAGAGAATTGATTATAACAATGAACAATAAAAAAACAATATAATAAAGGTATAATAATAATTAAGCTTAATACGCCGTGTGGTGACGGCAGTAAGAATACATTTGTCACCACCCCAACTCCTCCTACGGGTGTCGTAAGAGTCGACTAAGGAACTGAAGTGTCACTGACCATTCTACAAGATTGATTGTATCAATCATCGCTTGCCCAGCGTGGCGATTATGGGTATTTACCTCCTAATGTGTCTATACGCATAGTTACTAGAAGAAGCCTAACGTGAGCTCGGGCTATCCAAGAACCCGCGAGGGGGGTGCAGTCTCCGCTAACCTGAGCAGTGGCGGGTGGCGGCTGAGTACACAACACTAGCACGGTCCGCAGTGACCAACGTGTGTAACGTGAGCTCGGGCTATCCAAGAACCCGCGAGGGGGGTGCAGTCTCCGCTATTATTATTATTTATTTAATTCATGAACAACAACAATTGTATCTGAATGTGAACTATATCTATTTCCTAAATCTAACATGCAGTGACATCTACCAAACATGTAAACAATAAAAATAAATAGGAGTAAATTTTATAACATTTAACCATTATCTAACCCTAAACAATCTAAACATGTCAATGATTACGAAAGTATTTCGAGAATTCTTCGATACTTCTAACCTAACCTAACCTGAGCAGTGGCGGGTGGCGGCTGAGTACACAACACCCTCGCACGGTCCGCAGTGCTAGCTAGCGTGTGTAGCGCGTGCGCCCGGGCCGCTATCCAAGAACCCGCGAGGGGGGTGCAGGCGGCACAACCGGAGCACCCCACACAGCCTCCCCCCGCGGCGCCGGCGCCCCCCCACCCACCAGCCACCTCCCACGCTGATGCGGCAGCTTCTAAGCCGGATATACCTGAAAACAAACTTAGTTTTCATCACACACGCATCATCATCACCAAAATCATTTTTTCTCAAGCCATGCCCATGGCAAATCTTCCTTCAACAGCCTCTCAACACCGTCCCCAACGACCGTCCCACCCTTGTGGGATGCGACCCGGCCACAGCTGCAGTAGCGGAAACGCGGGAGCAGCCACACATACTCCGGGAGGAGTATCGTTCGTATATTCAGTTCAGTTTCATCACACTTACTTTCTAAGCGCGCTATTGCTTGCATGCATCGCGGGAGTAATAGAAAAGTTAAATTACCTAGGGATTTTCACTTAAAAAAAAATTCTTAAAAATATTTTTTTTGCTCACAAGTGTGATGAAATAGACACGACACAAGTGCGAAAAACATGAAATTCGAAACGAGTGGCGATATTTTAAAACAGGACCGATAGGGAGTATTTGAAATCGACACGAGTTACGAATTTCGTTTTTGCACGTGTCTCGTACGACGTTTTTTAGTACAGATCCTCCGAAGTTTAGGACCTGACGTAAAATGACCCACTTCTCGCACTAGAGCCTAAAAAAAGCACCATCTGTACTAAAAACTTAGTTTTCATCACACTTGCTTTCTAAGCGCGCCATTCCTTGCATGCGTCGCGGGAGTAATAGAAAAGTTAAATTCCCTAAGGATTTTCACTTTAAAAAAAATTGTCTTAAAAATTATTTTTTGTGCTCACAAGTGTGACGAAAAACATTATATGCATCAGTCGGTAAGCGGAATACTAACTCGAGTCACCTACCTTGCTCTACCAGTAACGCGTCGGCCTTCGCGGCGCGATGTAGAGAGGCCAACCAACGCTGAGTGGCCTCCGAACTGGCGGCCCCCAGGAGGCCTTCAAGAATGTCGGCTGCCAAACGATGGTGAGCATATCTGCGGCAGAATTATATGCATAAGAACAATGACATTAAATAATAAACGGACGCACAGAGCCAAACAAAAAAACCAAGAAAAGTGGCACTAAAAGTCATTTCTATCATGTTTCAGTTGAAGCTAATAACGCTCACTTACAATAAACTATAATAAAAAAACTCAAAGAATAAAAAAGTTTGTGAAGTGAGAAATAAGTGTCAAATTTGCGAACAACATCGCAAAATAGTAGAAACTTTTTATGTTTAAGGAATAATGATGCTATACCGTAAGGTGACCAAATGTCAACTGTCAGAACTGAATAGCGGAGCAAAAGGACCGCAATATTTACTTCTGCAGCCCATTTTTTGGGGCCATTTTTTTGAGCTGTTTGGGGATCCACTTATATATTCTAAATCAATGCATAAGAATACTACTTTGTCGGCCTCTGTAGCCTAGTTGGTAGTGACCCTGCCTACGAAGCTGGAGGTTCCGGGTTCGAATCCCGGCGAGGGCATAATTTGTGTATTTATTTATCACAAGTATACGTATTTGTTCCTTGGTCATGGTTGTCTATGTATTTTATATATCGTCGTCTGGTACCCACATCACAAGTCTTAATTGAGCTCACCGTGGGACTAGGTCGATTTGTGTAAGATGTCCCAAAATATTTATTATTTTTTACTACTTTAAACATTAGCATACGTAATTTTCTATTTTTATTTCTTTTTTTGCCGTGTGGTGACGGCAGTAAGAATACATTTGTCACCACCCCAACTCCTCCTGCGGGTGTCGTAAGAGTCGACTAAGGGATTGAAGTGTCACTGACCACTATTTGATAAAAGTTTGATGATGGGCAGCAGCGTCATCATATTAGACACATTACTGCGATCGCCAATCCGCTTGCCCAGCGTGGCGATTATGGGCATTTACCTCCTAATGTATACACAGAAAAGGCCTTGGCCCCTCGGTTCCGGCGACCCCCGGTGCCCTGGTTATGGTAGCGGCCAGGGTGCTAGCGGGGTCAGGGGTGCTAAGAATCTCCGGCAAAGATCCGGCTACCACCACCGACGACCTCTGGCCCTGGCAACGTACAACACACGTACACTGCGGACCGACGAAAAGTTAGTGGAACTGGAGGAAGGATTGAGCAAGTTGCGTTGGGACATTGTGGGATTGTCAGAAGTCCGAAGAGAGGGCGAGGACACGATAATCCTAAAGTCCGGCAACTTGATCTATTTCCGGGAGGGCGACCAACAGTCCCAGGGAGGTGTCGGGTTCATCGTCCACAAGTCCCTCGTAAACAACGTGGTGAAGATCGAGAGTGTGTCGGCTAGGGTGGCGTACCTTATACTCAGAGTATCTGGGAGATACTCGCTGAAGGTCATACAGGTGTACGCGCCGACTTCGACACACTCCGACGACGAGGTGGAGGCTACGTATGATGATATCTCAAAAGCCATGCATAGCTCCAGAACCTACTTCACCGTTGTTATGGGGGACTTCAACGCGAAACTAGGCAAGAGAGATGGTGACGAGCTGAGGGTGGGGCAATTTGGGGTTGGACGTCGGAACCACCGGGGCCATCTGCTGGCTGGTTTCTTGGATAAGGAGGGACTCTACATGATGAACTCCTTCTTTAAGAAACGCGAGCACAGAAGATGGACTTGGATGAGTCCCGACGGTGCAACTAAAAACGAGATCGACTTCATCATGTCGACGAAGAGACATATATTCAACGATGTTTCTGTGATCAGTACGGTTAAAACCGGAAGCGATCACCGCTTGGTAAGAGGCACGTTGAATATATGTCCTAAGCTAGAACGCTCGCGACTGATGAAGTCTACGCTCCGTCCTGCACTCCATCTTCAAAACCCCGAGAGCTTTCAGCTGGAACTCCAAAACCGTTTCGATTGCCTAGGCGATGATGTGGACGTATTCAACGACGGGTTTGTGGAAGCTGTCCATAGCGCTGGGTCTAAGTTTTTAAAGGCCCAACGGACAAATAAGACCAGAAAGCTCTCAGACTCCACTCAGGAACTAATGGAAAAAAGGAGTGAACTGGTTCTACAATCCTCAGTTGATGCGACTTTATACCGGCAGCTCAACAGACAGATTTCTAAGTCCCTCAAACGCGATATGCGCCAATTCCGTACCAAGTGTATAGAAGAAGCCATCGAGCGGAACAAGGGCTATAAAGTTTTTGCAAGGGATCTGTCTGTTGGGCAAAGCCAGCTCGCCAAATTAAAGACTGAGGATGGTAGAATCGTCACATCCAAATCTGAGCTGCTGACTGAGATAGAGGGTTTTTATGGACAGCTGTACACGTCAACTAGCAGACCCGAAGTTGATCTAGCGGAAGACCTAAGAGCTAAACTGACCCGACACTACACAGAAGACATCCCGGACATCAGCCTGTGCGAGATTAGAATGGCTCTTGAACAGCTCAAAAATAACAAGGCGCCTGGGGAAGACGGAATTACAGCTGAGCTTCTGAAGGCGGGTGGTAAACCGATCCTTACGGCCCTTCAGAAGTTGTTCAATTCCGTCTTACTGGAAGGGAGAACGCCAAAGGCATGGAACAGAGGTGTGGTGGTACTGTTCTTCAAAAAAGGTGACAACGCTTTATTGAAGAACTACCGACCCATATCACTTCTGAGCCATGTCTATAAGCTGTTTTCAAGAGTCATTACGAATCGTCTTGCACACAGGCTTGATGACTTCCAGCCTCCCGAACAAGCCGGTTTCCGAAGAGGCTTTAGTACCGTAGACCACATCCATACGCTTCGCCAGGTTATACAGAAGACCGAAGAATATAACCTGCCCCTTTGTTTAGCGTTTGTGGACTACGAGAAAGCCTTCGATTCGATCGAAACCTGGACTGTACTACAGTCTCTCCAACGGTGCCAAGTCGACTACCGCTATATCGAGGTGTTGAAGTGTTTGTACGAGAGCGCCACAATGTCAGTCCGACTCCAAGACCAGAGCTCGAAGCCTATTCTGCTGCAGCGGGGAGTTAGGCAGGGAGATCTCATCTCCCCTAAGCTGTTTACCGCTGCACTGGAGGATGTCTTTAAGACTCTGGACTGGAGAAGGCTGGGTATCAACGTAAACGGCGAGTACCTCACTCACCTTCGATTCGCTGACGATATAGTAGTCTTGGCTGAGACCTTGGAGGACTTAAGTACTATGCTCGTTGACCTCAGTAAAGCCTCCGAGCGAGTTGGTCTTAAAATGAACATGGATAAGACGAAAATAATAATAATAATAATAATAAGATAAAGTGGCAGGGCAGCTTGTGGCGAGCTGTTGGGGAGTAACGACCCCACGGACCCGAGTGCTCCCGAGAGTCGGTCAGGGTCCCCGCCTCCGGCGTGTCTTCGTCGGTCGGAGTGGAACCCCAAGGGGACCCGTAGGACTCTCAGCTCTGGCTTGCCTTAACTGGCCGTCCAGAGAGGAGTCGTCAGAGCTATATGCTCCAGGGGTGGAAGTGTAAATTTGCGTAAGTCGCGAGTTGGTGCAGCGGCTGTCAAGCCACTGCGCAGAAAGCGGTGTACACCTCTCTACACTCCTGAGCCGCCTACACCGGTGTTGCCCCTGGCTGTCTCTTGTGACGGCATTTACGGGGGCCCATCTAGTCGGCGGCGAGTCACCGCCTGCCTCGATAGCAAAGAGATATCATTGTTATGGCAGGTGTCCGGACCTCTTTTCTATAGTTCCATTTCTGATCCATCCATCCTCCATCACCATAGCCCATTAGTCTTTTCGATTACTTCTCAATAGTCTCTATACGCCTGTTGGAACCGGTTTACGGATATCTATTGATGTGCCCGTGAATGGGTTCCAGCAGGTGTACAACACAGCAAATTTCTCCAAAGGGCCTCTACGTGTTGGATCTGTATCCCCGCGCAAGCCTATCAAAAAACCGGGATTTGTAAGCCCGTGATTCCCAAGGAGATACAAACATAATAATAATAATAATAAACGTTTATTTTCAATGCCAGTTATAAATAATAATAATACAGTTCTATCAGACTCCAAACTAGGCTGAGCCTGTATCTTGGAAATCTGCGAGAGCGATTGACATTTGCAATTTGAAATTTAAAAAAGCAGAATCTTAGCGTTTAATGAAAATAATACTAACTTAATTGAATAATACTAACTATGATCTCATCAAAATAATCTAATTGAATCTAATTACATAATCTAATTACTAATTTTGTTCGTATACAGGTGTGTATATGTGTGTCGTGTATGTGTGTGTGTGTGTGTATGTGTGTGTATATGTAGATGAAAGAAGAGGGGGGGGGGGATATACTTTATTTATTGTACCTTTATCAAGCCTGGGTAACCAAATTTTCAGTATCAGCATACGATAGAGTGTAAAGCCATTTCGTTAGCTTATTTTTCAAATTTGAAGCTGTTAGATCTTTGATATCGAAGACCTTGCAAATACTGTTGTAGGTGTAGGCGTGTGCAAATACTGGAGACCTCCTGGCTAGTGCAGATCTAATAGATGGTAAAGGAGCCTTAAATGTTCTTTTTTGTACTAAATCCTCATACATAGCAGAACGCAATATGGACCGGTGTGTACGAGTGACTGCTTTTACAATAAAAAGCTGTCTCACCCTCAATAACTAAATAAATCATATAATAATATAATAAATCATGTCAAATTCCCATGTAGCACCAACTCCCGTAATAATCGGAGACTTTACACTCGAAGTTGTAGACGAATATATATACCTAGGACAAACTATCCAGTTAGGTAGGTCCAACTTCGAGAAAGAGGTCAATCGTCGAATCCGACTCGGTTGGGCAGCGTTCGGGAAGCTACGACACATATTTTCGTCCAATATTATATTATAATATATAATTTTTAATATATATATTTTTGTCAGCCTCCGTAGCCTAGTTGGTAGTGACCCTGCCTACGAAGCTGGAGGTTCCGGGTTCGAATCCCGGCGAGGGCATTCTTTGTGTATTTATTTATCACAAATGTTTGGTTCCTTGGTCATGGCTGTCTATGTATATAAGTATCTATATGTATCTATCTATTATATATATCGTCGCCTGGTACCCACATCACAAGCCTTAATTGAGCTTACCGTGGGACTAGGTCGATTTGTGTAAGATGTCCCGAGATATTTATTTATTTATTTATTTATTTATTCCGCAGTGTTTGAAGACGAAAGTCTTTGATCAGTGTGTGTTGCCAGTGATGACATACGGTACTGAAACGTGGCCGCTTACAATGGGCCTCATAAGACGGCTCAAAGTCACCCAAAGGGCAATGGAGAGGGCTATGCTAGGAGTCTCTCTGCGTGATCGGATTAAAAATGAGACCATCCGCAGCAGAACCAAAGTAACCGAAATAGCTCTCCGAATCGCTAAACTGAAGTGGCAGTGGGCGGGGCACATTGCGCGTAGAACCGATGGCCGTTGGGGCGGGAAGGTTCTTGAGTGGCGGCCACGTACCGGAAGGCGTAGCGTGGGTAGGCCCCCCACAAGGTGGACCGATGACCTGGTGAAGGTCGCAGGAGTCCGCTGGATGCGGGTGGCGCAGGACCGGTCATTGTGGCAATCTTTGGGAGAGGCCTATGTTCAGCAGTGGACGTCTTTCGGCTGATATGATGATGATGATGATGATGATGATTTCTTATTATTTTATCCATTTTCATAATTTTGAATTTATGGGTCAATTTTGGGTTATTTCTACTCAGAATCACGAGCTCTTTAGATCCTAAACGGAAAAAAATACACAAATTACAGACCTGAGCGCCGCCCCAGCGACCCTATACTTGGTCCAATCACCGCTACCACAGATAACTCTTATCTCCTCCCAAGTATTGCTTTACCTAACAAGTCGTCAACAAGCCTTATTGTTATACAAATAGGGTTGAAACTAACCTGAGCGCTCAAAGTCAAACTATTCTTTATTCAAGTAAGCTTATTAATAAGCATTTTCGAATCATCTGACATTATCAAGAGAAAAAAAAATCTACTACTGGTTCTAACCCTTCATCAAGGAAAAAGTAGCTGTCGAGTCGTACTCAGATGTCAAAAGGCTTGCACATAATAGAGAGGAATGGCGATTACTCCACCGACAAGAGCGTAGCTCTTAAGTAATGATGATGATGATGGTTCTAACCCTACATCGTTCCTGAGAAGAATCAGTTAGAAACTCAACCCTCAAGCTGCCCTAGCAACCCTATACTATACTTGGTCCAACCATCGCTGCCATTGATGGCTCGTTTTATCTCCTCCCATGAGTTGTTTATCTAACAAGCCTTATACAAATATGATAGAAACTGACCCGAGCGCAGCCTTAGCGACGCTATACTTGGTCCAACCGTCGCAACTACTGATAACTCGTTTTATCTCCTCCCAAGTGTTGTTTATCTTACAAGTATTTAAATATTTATCAAACGTGTTACTCACGTAATTTAAGTCGATAATTGCTCGATATGTTTCGATCCATTTAGAGGATCCTCATCATGGAGTATCCGCGACCAAAGCTCGACGTGTAAATTACGTGAGTAACCCGTTTGATAAATATTTAAATATGTTTGAGTCTCACGTTTACTCACATTACAATTCTAAAATTGCATATAAATATCTTACAAGTCTTCAAAAAGCCTTATTGTTAGGGTTGAAACTCGCGACCCATACTTGGTCCAACCGTCCCTGCTACTGATAGCTTGTTAATTTTTTTCCCGACGCGTTGTTTCTCTAATGAGTTTACGTTAACAAGCCTTATCGTTATACAAATAGGGTTGAAATTAACCTGAGCGCAGTCCTAGCGACCCTATACTTGGTCCCACTGATAACTCGTTTTATCTCCTCCCAAATGTTGTTTATCTTACAAGTCTTCAAAAAGCCTTATTGTTACACAAATAGGGTTGAAACTAACCTGAACGCTGCCCTAGCAACCCTACACTTAGTCCAACCATCGCTATCACTGACAGCTCGTTTTATCTCCTCCCGAGTATTGTTTATCTAAAAAGTCTTCAACAAGCCTTATACTTATACAAATAGGGTTGAAACTTGCGACCCTACTTGGTCCAACCATCCTATAGCTTGTTTATTTTTCCGACGCGTTGTTTCTTTAATGAGTTTACGTTAACAAGCCTTATTGATATACAAATAGGGTTGAAACTAACCTGAGCGCTGCCCTAGCAACCCTATACGTGGTCCAACCGTCGCTACCACTGATAACTCGTTTTATCTCCTCCTGAGTATTGTTTATCTAAAAAGTCTTCAACAAGCCTTATTGTTATACAAAAAGGGTTGAAACTCGCTACCCTTTACTTGGTCCAACCATCCCTACTACTGATAGCTCGTTAATTTTTTTTCCGACGAGTTGTTTCTCTAATGAGCTTACGTTAACAAGCCTTATTGTTATACAAATAGGGTTCAAACTGACCTGAGCGCCGCCCTAGCGACCCTATACTTGGTCCAACCGTCGCTACTACGGATAACTCGTTTTATCTCCTCCCAAGTGTTGCTTTACCTAACAAGTCGTCAACAAGCCTTATTGATATACAAATATGGTTGAAACTAACCTGAGCGCTCAAAGTCAAACTATTATTTATTCAAGTAAGCTTGTTAATAAGCATTTTCGAATCATCTGACATTATCAAGAGAAAAAAAAATCTACTACTGGTTCTAACCCTTCATCAAGGAAAAAGTAGCTATCGAGTCGTACTCAGATGTCAAAAGGCTTGCACATAATAGAGAGGAATGGCGATTACTCCACCGACAAGAGCGTAGCTCTTAAGTAATGATGATGATGATGGTTCTAACCCTACATCGTTCCTGAGAAGAACCAGTAAGAAACTCATCCCTCAAGCTGCCCTAGCAACCCTATACTATACTTGGTCCAACCATCGCTGCCATTGATGGCTCGTTTTTTATCTTCTCCCAGGTGTTGTTTATCTAACAAGCCGTCAACAAGCCTTATTGTTATACAAATAGGGTTCAAACTGACCTGAGCGCCGCCCTAGCAACCCTATACTATATTTTGGTCCTACCAAGATGGTCCGTTTTATCTCCTCTCAAGTGTATTAATCTAACAAGCCTTATTGTTATACAAATAGGGTTGAAACTGACCCGAGCGCCATTGCGACCCCATACTTGGTCGAACCGTCGCTGCCACCGATGACTCGTGTTATCTTCTCCCACGTGTTGTTTATCTAAGAAGTCTTCAACAAGCCTTATTGCTATATAAATAGGGTTTTCATCACACTTGCTGTCTAAGCGCGCCATTACTTGCGTGCGTAGCGGGAGTAATAGAAAAGTGAGATTCCCTAGGGAGTAATAGAAATGTCAGTACGTCATTTAATAATACTATGTCTTAAAACTTATATTTTTGTAGGCAAGTGTGATGAAAAACATTGTATGCATCACGGTCGGTAAGCGGAATACTAACTCAAGTCATAAAAGCCTCTCTAACACTCTCGTTAGTAATTCCGTACTTACCTCCCTTGATGCATAATGTACTATGAATCTCACCTGAGCGCCGCCCTAGCGACCCTATACTTGGTCCAACCGTCGGTGCAACTGATGGCTCGTTTAATTTTCTCCTCCCACGTGTTATTTATCTTGCATATCAGTGCTTTAGCGGCTCGTTCTTGAAATATAACGGTACAGAGCAAAACTAACGCTGTGCCATCTTCTATTGGGTCTGATGCGTCGGGACTGAAACAATTGTAGCAAAAATAATAGTTTAATTTGGGTTTAATCGATAGAAACCAAGCTCAAGTTCAAAATCTTTGATGTCATACATACATGTCAAAAAATAATAACAAGGAATTAACATACAATTAAAATTACAGCGAAACCACTTTTTCAATCAGAAATTTGTTAAGTTTTTCTTACGAATTGTCCAACCAGCTTGTCAGTAGAGAAAGGCGGCCAGTTCCATTTTTAAAATTTTCTTTTATTTGAAAGGCATTACTCAAGAGACGCGGCCTACGATGGAGTGAGTTCGCCCAGAAGGTGCCTATTCACCCTTGATTTGAAGATTGATGAGTTATATAATCTCGGAAATATAGACGATTCTATGGACAACCAACTCTTCCCGCCTACGTTTTTAAATTTGCTGGCTTTTTCTATTGCCAGGCTGGTCGGGCAGACTATACGTCTCATTTAATAGATCTCGGCATCCTGATGGTTTAACCTTTTGACCGCCAAAGACGGCAAATGACGTTTTAATAAAATTGTGCCACTCACGCCAATGACGGCATTTGACGTATTTTTTTTTGATGTAAATCTATTAAAAAACTGCTTATTTTTATGTTGGCATTATTTCGTCGCAAATCTATTTTTTGTCCCAACGGCGTCAGTGGCACGGTAAATTGTTTCGCGGCTTGGCGTTCAAAAGGTTAAAGAAGAAAGCTTGAAATTTGAATACAGGTGTCAACGGGTGAATCAACTTTTTCCTGTCTGTTATTGGCATGGTTACGGTCGCCTGAGTCACGCTGGTTTTATGCTAAATTGTGCCACTTAAACTGTGCAAACATACATTTTTTTGGTGTTGATAAGGTTTTTCCTTAAAGGGCCACCTACTCGTATACTACAATATAAACATGCACTACCTGCATGCTTGCATAATTTTGAATAAAATCAGCGTGACGTACTTATAGGTTAACCCTTATTAATATGAGGGTAAAACTCACCATTTTTTCGATGGACTTAACGTATAAGGCTCATTTCTGAGCAGTCAAATGTTAATTCTTCGTAATCAACAAGTATAGTATTACCCGTCCAGCAGATGCGTGAAGGTCCCCCGCTGAGCGTGGGTCCCCCCTCCCAGCGCCCCCAGGCCCTCCAGCAGCGCGAGGGCCCGGCCCCCGCCGCGCCGCCACCCGCCCGCCACCAGCTGGGTGGTGAGGAGACGTTCCGTGCGTAAGGCGAATTCTGAAGGTGCGGCGGTACATAGTTGCACCTGGGAATAATACAATAATCATCAATAAGGGGCTTGTGAAAATGAAAATGAATTTTATTTGAAGAACAATAACTAAATAATACATATTTGGTCCACATACCACATAACCACTACAAAATACAAAATATATTGCACTGGATTCTTGAAGTGCTCGATGGCAGTGAGGGTCGGACAGACGGACACCTGAACTAAGTCATCCTGTATCTCAGGGTCCTGTCCCCTCCGCAACCGAGCATGCTGCTGGATAGTTGATGGATGCATAATATGTAGGAGACCAGGCTGCACAATTTAAATTATCCTTCCAGCCCTTAAACTGGCATACACTGTATTTTATGGACTGGGTTTACTAATTCTAAACTTATACTAAATAATTATTGTGCATAAATCACAAAAGATCCTACGGAGGAGAGGGGGAAAATCATGAAAGATCACGCTAGGAAGGGAGGGGGTATAACAAACAACAAACTAAGAAAAATTCTACCCTTCAGTTCCATGCATGTAAGGCCCATAATGCCCCACCCCAATTATTTTTTTTACAATATAATATCACAAGTATGTAGCGGTTCATACGACACATGTCCTTACCAAATTTCATAACTGTAGCATTTATAGTTTCCGAGTAAATCGACTGTGACAGACGGACATGACGATTTGACGATTCTATAAGGGTTCCGTTTTTGCCATTTTGGCTACAGAACCCTAAAAATATGGAGTAAGATGGAAAAATCGAATTTAAATGCGTTCGCACGATTGAAAGCGTTAAATTTTGATTTATGGTACTAAAATAGGCACACATAGTATTCGATTTTCGAAATCTTGGCGCGACATTCCTGACTCATTATGGAATTTAATTACTTAAATATACTTTCAATACTTTGGTTGAATTAAAAAATTACACGTGGGACAGCTTACATCCCAATAGTACAAAAATTACAGTCACACTAAATTATAAGACTTGTATTGTAGAATAACCATCAAATATCTCGGAACGCAAAATGAAAGAACGAAAGGAATAAGATTTACGTAATTCAAATCCATAATTGATTTTCGTATATCGTGTTTCGTTAACTCCCACGACAGAAAACAAGTGTGATGAAATAGTACATTGTGCAACTAGGGAGGTATTACTAACAAGAGTGTTAGACGCTGTTAACGGAGGGCTTTTAATGACTCGAGCTAGTATGCCTCTTACCAACCATGACGCATAACTAGGTACAATGTTTTTTATCACACATGCGAGCGAACTAAAAAAAAAGTTCAAAGACAAAATATACTCCCGCGCTTAGAAAGCAAGTGTGATGAAATAGTATACTACGACACAAGTGCGAAAAACATGAAATTTGAAACGAGTGGCGGTGTTTTAAAACACGACCGATAGGGAGTGTTTTAAATCGACACGAGTTACGAATTTCGTTTTTCCGCGTGTCTCGTACGACGTTTTTTTAGTACAGATGGCCCTCCGAAGTTTTGGACCTGACGTAAAATGACACACTTCTCGCACTAGAGCCTAAAAAACGCACCATATGTACTAAAAAAATTATAATACTACTAACCAGACAACGCAAAGCGATCCTAAGTGGCCGTATATTCTGTCCGTCCGTCCCTGTCGCTATCACCAAGTTCTCCAGTGACAGCATCAGTTCTGACCCGTCTACTGGTATTCCCTCTTCGTAACTGTAATAGGAAACATAGATATGTATAACCAGGATTCATTATTTCCAGTAAACTTGGTTTCATTACAATTATTAGAGGACCAGGGGCCTATTGACTTACAAATTACAAGTAATATTACAAGCGGAAGTCCCTTTCTAGTAAAAGAAATAGAAAAGAGACTTCCGCTTGTAACATTAGTTGTAATTTGTTATGCAATAGGCCCCTGGTTAGTTTATCCTTCAAAGGACTTATTTTTCAATCTCCAGTTAACAGTGTCTGTCAGATAAAAGTTAGCACTGTCCTTTATTGACTGATGATTTAAGAAAAAGACTGTGATAAATGTAACTAATGATTACTTTTATCTAGGGATTGTAAAATCAGGCCTAAGATGAAATCAAATCTGAGATCAAAATTGTAAACGTATTGCAAACGATTGGCAACTTGAATACGCACTCTGATCAGTGCTGGTGGTATCGATAGTGGTGGCAACCATTGCGGGCTTTGCATGCGTCAGCCAGAGCGCACGGCGAAAACACGCACCAATGGACGGTGAACACGATGGCTGATCGTAGCGCAGGGGCGGTAGTGTCCGCTACTAACGTATGCGGAGTGAAATTTGCACAAATTTTGAACAAGTAAAAACAAAATAAAAAAATTAAATTTAACTTGTGTCTCAATGCTAAATTAATTTGTATACAATTGTTAATTAAATTGGATAGTTTTGTCGGGTTTGGCATCTTTCTTTAGAAATTATGGCCAATTGAGTAGAACAATGTCGCACAACTGCATGTATTTTCCACAAGACACATTTGCTAAGGCCAAAAACGACGATGATTCTGATTTTTTAGAAGAAGGCAAGATTTGAAACACTGTTTTATAAAAATCTCGCATTCTTTTCGTTTCCAATAAATGATATTAGAAACCCTAGTGTAATGTAACAATTTGGCTACAGCCACTTTTCAGAAAGAGCTCGAATAAAGGAAATTACGTTAACCCGAATCACAAAATCGAACAGGGAGCTCAGAAATACTTCTAAATATGACGACAAAATTGATGAAAAACATCCTCAAACCATGGGCATTACGAAACATAAACAAAGAGCAAGCCTATCAACACGGAAAATAAAAATAAACAACTTTGAAAATATGACTTCGCCATTTGATCAAAAAGTGTAAAAAACACTGCTTTTTCAGTAACGGATGTCACGGTGAACGACTTATAGCTAATTTCAATTAAATATTTTTAGCATAATAAGTAAGTATCAATAGACCAATTAACAAGAATATGAAATATAATGAGCAAAGGATTTTTATTTAAAAAGTTTTCCTACAGAAGATAAAATTAGAGGCAAGAAAAATGCTAACATTTGTTTTTTCGACATCAATGGATAAAGTATCATAAAACTAAAGTTATACACTTTGGATTCAAGTAGTTTTTATCTTGCATGAATACTTGTTAAAATCGATATTAAAAAACGTACATGTTCAAGAAAATAATAATGATATCATTTATTTAATATAATATTAAACTTTGTGCAGATTTCATTCCGCATACGTTATATGACTGCTTGTCAGTGGCGGTCGATAGCAGCCGCGACCATCGCTGGTTTTGCATGCGATAGTTATCGCGCGGGCGAACATACGCACCAATGGACGTTGAGCACTTGCAACGCGATGGCTGATCGTAGTACGATGCCTGTTCCGCTACTATATGACCACTTGTTAGTAGCGGTATCGATAGCAGCCGCGACCACCGCTGGCTTTGCTTGCGATAGCTACCGCGCGGGGGAACATACGCACCAATGGACGGTGAGCACTTGCATCGCGATAGCCGCACCGCTCGCGATAGCAGATCCTAAGTGTAGGGCCGGTAGTGTACGCTTCTATATCACCACTTGTTAGTAGCGGTATCGATAGCAGCCGCGACCATCGCTGGCTTTGTTTGCAATAGCTAGCGCGCGGGGGAACATACGCACCAATGGACGGTGAGCACTTGCAGCGCGATGGCTGATCGTAGTACGATGCCTGTTCCGCTACTATATGACCACTTGTTAGTAGCGGTATCGATAGCAGCCGCGACCACCGCTGGCTTTGCTTGCGATAGCTACCGCGCGGGGGAACATACGCACCAATGCACAGTGAGCACTTGCAGTGCGATGGCTGATCGTAGTACGAGGCCTGCTCCGCTACTATATAACCACTTGTTAGTAGCGGTATCGATAGCAGCCGCGACCATCGCTGGCTTTGCGTGCGATAGCTAGCGCGCGGGGGAACATACGCACCAATGGACAGTGAGCACTTGCAGCGCGATGGCCCGCACCGCTCGCGATGGCTGATCGTAGTACGAGGCCTGCTCCGCTACTATATGACCACTTGTTAGTAGCGGTATCGATAGCGGCCGCGACCATCGCTGGCTTTGCGTGCGATAGCTAGCGCGCGGGGGAACATACGCACCAATGGACGGTGAGCACTTGCAGCGCGATGGCCGCGACGCTCGGTGAGGCCCCTAGTGCGGCGCGCGTGCACAGTGCTCGTAGTGCGGGGGCGGCGCCGGTAGTATCGGCCACTATTGCTGGGCAGGCGGCTAGTATCTGGAAATAATTAATTAAATACAATGGGCCTATTGCTACGAACAAATAAAACATGGAAGCCGCACGCCATATTAAATTGCCTTTCAAAAACGGTCCTGAAGTTTAGTAGACAAGTGTCACCCCCTCTTCAATGCATCACGGTAATGAATGTCAATATCAACCTATAAAAACTTAAACCGGCATTTAAAAATAGTTGTGATTGGTCCATCAAAGTTTTGATTGGCTATATTATTTTAACATTTGTCAAAGATGTTGTGCCGAGATATGCGCGGTGTTAAGAAAAGTGCTATGTCCTGGCACAATTGAACAATTGTTTTTGGGGGCATTTTTGAGCTGGCGTTAGACGTCCATGTTATATATGGTCGCAGGCCTATTGCAAATTACAACTAATATTACAAGCGGAATTTTCTTTTAAATCTCTCTTCCTAAAAAGAGACATAAGCTTGTAATATTACTTGTAATTTGTTATGCAATAGGTACAATGCCATAATTTTACACAAATCAACCTAGTCCCAGCTCAATTTAGGCGTGTTTTGTTACTAAGCTATATGATAGGATACATATAAAAATACATGCCCATAGTACTGACGACAGTACGACATCGAGATAAAATATGATCCAGCTCTAATGTCTAATGAGCGCCGCATTGCGGGGTTTGATGATCCTATACACGTATACACGAAGAAAGAGTGCCGCACTGCGGGGTTCATGCAATAGTATAGTACTGAGAGTACGATATCGAGATAAAGCATGGTACTGTGCTAATGTCTAATTCAGTTTGGTGATCCTATAGACGAATAAACAGTGTCTACTGCGGGGTTAGATGTTATCCATAATATATGACATTGAGACATAGATGAGCGCATAATTAGTGACACAGTACCTTCATGACTTGGCGATAAGTCACGTGACAATAATGGGCATTTTCACTTTTTGGGTCACCCAATTAGAGTGAAGTTATAAAACCTTAATTTCAGTCAGCTTTGCAACGACAATTAAGCACCAAATTTCGATAAAAACTCGGTTTCGGTGTTAATTTCACAAACTGTAAGCCATATTATAAAATAAAAACGCCGATCAAGTTTAAATTCTTAAAGATATTGTACTTAATTATCGTTACAAAGCTGACTGCAATTAAGGTTTTTTAATTTTACGCTAATTGGGTGTCCCTAAAAGTGAAAATGTCCTAATAATGTATGGAAATGGTCAAGTGACTTTTCATACCTGTCATTCTCATACATTCATATCTTTGTGTTAAGGGAGGAGAAAAATTAATGTATGATAGTAAGCAACTTGTATTTCTAACTATGTGGTAAATATTAGTTAACTGCAGTAATTTAATTTTGTATTTGTATTGTAAACTTAATTTCGATAAAAAGGGAAAGATGTAGCATAGTTAGTAAAACGCAGCTGTCACTGTCACTGTCAATGAAGCTTGACAAGTGTCAGTGTGACAGCTGCCTCTTGCTATCCACCCGTGCCAGGGAACACAGCACGCTCCCACATTATAATATTAATAAATTGTTTAAACTAAGAAGATAATATAAAATAAATACCCCGAAGACCGAACAGCTTGTTTTCCTCAAGATCCTACAATTATCATATTCGATCGCGATGTTTGATGAGCTCAATGGAGTAATGCTGTAATCTTCCATACAAAAAAACTTGTTACCTTCATGACCTGCAGACACAAGAGGGTGTCGTCGTCGGCAGCACGCACTAAGGCGTGCAGGGCGGCGGCGGGCCACAGCGCCGCGTGCGACGCGAGGGTCTTCAGCCCGAGCAGGGCGGAGCGCCGCACTGACGAGCAAGGGTCGTTCGTCGCGATGCTTAGGAGTTCCACCCAATGATATAATAAGTAAAGATATGTTACACCGGCTCTAAACTTGAAGCGCTCAGATTGTGATAATTCTAACAATCGCTCTTAGTTCTACCCAGACCACCGAGAGGTGTGTACCACTGCCGAGTTCTCGCAAATCACATGAACTGCGCCCTAAAATGTCATTTTATGTTATACAATAGTGAAAACCACAAAATAAATTGCAAAATTGCCCTTAACATCACACATCATGCGCATTAAACTGAATTATATATTTTTTTCAATTTTACTATTTATTGAAAATAAATAGGACGCCATTTTGACGTTTTTGACAGACTTCGAGAAAAAGACAAGCTTATGCTGTTTAAGATCAAGAGTAACAAAGACAAAACAATGTTTAGCAATAAAAACCTTAAGAATGCACGCACGATTGTCAAATGCTAGTTGTCTCTTTTTTATTTATTAAATACGAGTATATGTATTTTGCCATCTCTTTTACGCATTTTGAAGTATGAAGATAGGTGTATGTCAACTGTCAATAAATCGTAGGTGTATGATGTGAAGTATTTATTTCGCTCATTTTGTTAGAGTACAACGTATCTTTACTTATATATCATTGGTTCCACCTACGACGTTGACTAATTGAACACGTTACCTTCATCACCTGTAGACACAAGAGGGTGTCGTCGTCGGCAGCACGCACTAAGGCGTGCAGGGCGGCGGCGGGCCACAGCGCCGCGTGCGACGCGAGGGTCTTCAGCCCGAGCAGGGCGGAGCGCCGCACTGACGAGCGCGGGTCGTTCGTCGCGATACTTAGGAGGAGTTCCACCTAGGAAGCCGGACAAATTAAACAATCGACATTTATATCGTCGGTTGACAACCAAAACTCATTAAGTAACAAATACCTACTTGAAATAAAGCTCTTATCTCAGTTCTAGTTTAATACTGACATAAGAGGTGTCTGATTCATAACGTCAGGTGAGAGTTTTTATAGTGAGTTTTGCTTGTCAGTCGACGATATTATTGCCATGTTTCTGTTTCATAAAATATGTTCTTGTGTGTATAATACAATAGTGTTAAATAAAAATACGCGAAATTCCGCTGGAATCCAAAAAACCGATCACTGGTCACAAGGGATCAAAATGGTATATTTCCGGCCTGGGCGTATATTGAATCCTGAATGGAGCGACGGATTCCACAATTGAATCCCAACCGTAGAGAGGGATTCTAAAGTGGAATCCTGAGCGTAATGAAGGATTCAAGCCTTATCGCCCAAGACGAAATAATTTTGATACCGTGTGACACATACTGCTTTTCACACCCCTATGAGAAAAATAAACCATATATCACAGATTCACAGATTTAATATTTTTGCAAATAATCGATTCTGAAGAAATTTTTATCAATTATGAATGTACTGTTTATTTTCATATTTCATTGTAATTTTTTAGGCTGGCAATAGAAAGTTCTTGAACAGAAAAGTGCCACTTTGATCCCTCCTAGCAGGGAAGAAAAGACCCGTATTCGAATAGGTGATGTGAAAAATTGCTATGTCTTTACAGTATGAAATTTAGTTTAGTTTTTAACTTATTACTAATATGATATGGATGTATTTTTGTCTGAAATAAATGCTTTCATTTTATTTCATAATTTAGCTGGCAAACCAGTTTCTCAGTTAGTTGAAAACAGAATATCCATCCTTCTTGTTGGGCTGGCAAAATATGCGGAAGAAAAAGCCAGTATGATATGACTCTCTGACTTTGCACAAAAAATCTCCAGTCCGACCAACCCTTGCTATTTTAACGACAAACGGGTCTTAATCGTGTAAGCTTACGTTTAATTTCATCCTGACGTTTCGGGTATGAAGTTACACCCGTGTTCGCAGGCCTGGTCGATTGTCGTTAAAATGTGAGTTATAATCGTGGAACTATAAAACCCTTTACCTGATCAGACACGTGGACTACTGTGTCGTGAGCAATGGCGGTGAGTGCCGAGATCGCCTGGAACCGCTCCAGCAGAGAATGGAGGAGTTAGACTTCGCTGCAGACAAAATGACAGACTTTACCTGATCAGGCACGTGAACTACTGTGTCGTGAGCAATGGCGGTGAGTACTGAGATCGCCTGGAACCGCTCCAACAGAGAATGGAGGAGTTAAGACTTCGCTTCAGACAAAATGACAGACTTTACCTGATCAGGCACGTGCACCACTGTGTCGTGAGCAATGGCGGTGAGTGCTGAGATCGCCTGGAACCGCTCCAGCAGAGAATGGAGGAGTTAGACTTTGCTGCAGACAAAATGACAGACTTTACCTGATCAGGCACGTGCACCACTGTGTCGTGAGCAATGGCGGTGAGTGCTGAGATGGCAGCGCGGACGAAGCTGGTAGACGGGAGCCGCTCTAGGAGGGAATGGAGGAGTTAGACTTCGCTGCAGACAAAAAACAGACTTTACCTGATCAGGCACATGGACGACTGTGTCGTGAGCAATGGCGGTGAGTGCTGAGATGGCAGCGCGGACAAAGCTAGTAGACGGGAAGCGCTCCAGGAGATTATGGAGGAGCTTGAGGACTCCACCAGCTCGCACCGCTGACAACAAAACATCATTATCAGCTTATCTCAGTTTAATGCTGTAGCTTATGATGATCCCGTGTTTGTCGTTGCTGTCACGTTCTAACAAGTGTACAAGCGCGAAAGTGGGACATAGTGCGATAAACGGCAAAAGTGGGACAGTCATAAGGCACCTGGATGTAGGCCTTTCCTATTAACTAACCCCCTTATTCATAAACGTTTGCTACCTTAACAAGCCGCTAATAATTGTTTGTCCCTTTTGCTCTTATGGACACAATGTTAAGACCGAAAGAGACAAACAATTATTAGCGGCTTGTTAAGTTAGCAAATGTTTATGAATAAGGGCATAACGTCCATACACTTACCTATGGACTCATTAGGAGATAAATGCCCATAATCATTAAGCTGGGCAAGTGGTCGGCCCCAGGATACATACAATACGAATTTATTTATTTACCAAAAAGCTAACTAATACATCAAAATTTATTATAATAACAACAGAGTTTAAAAAGTAAGAAAAAACTCGTTCTCCTCACGTGTGAAAGTCCGTCAGAAAAGGAAAACAACAATCACTTTGACATTGGCAAATTCACCTTGCTGTAGAAACAAGCAAGGAGTACAGCCAGAACAAAAAACAGAGTTTAAGAGATAACAGAATAAAGTAAGTAATGTTAAGGGCAACAGTAGCCCTCACACTAGGCCAAGCCTGTATCATGAGGACTGAGAGGTATTACCTAAGAAGACAATTGAAAGATAAGTGATACCTCCTCCGTGCACAGTCCGCAATGCCCGCACCAGCTTGGCTCGTCGCTCGGCGCCGGTGCTCTCACACTCTACCATGTCTGACAGTTTGTTGCACATGGCCACTGCGAAGGCACTGAAAACAATATGCTACTAAAGAAAACCATGCAATCCAAGTTCTAAGTAAAACAATTAAGTTAACCTTTGTCATGATTATTATTTATATTATAACCTATAACATGTAATAGCCATATTTTTAACCTTCAGCTATATGAGACACCAAATGTATGGAAGCGTCAAATAAACATTTTTCACTTTGTATGCTTGTTAAATGATGAAAATTTTAAATCAAATGAAATAATTGAATGATTGATAATGCTTTAAGAATTTTAATTATTTGTGTTTTTTGACATTTAACTAAGTAGGTATAGGTATCATATATAAAAAATAAAAAAAATTCAAGTCATAAATTGTACTCCCTATCAATCATGTAGGTACCTACTTGATCACATGTCAGACGACAATGTACAAATCAACACAATCACTGTGGAATATTGAAATGAATCTCCTAAAATACTACTGTACTGTAGATTAGTGTAGTCTACTGGAATGGGTTAAATAATTAGTTTTACTACTTCACATAAGATAATTACATACTTGGAATGTGCTGCGAATCTGGTAGTAGCATAAATAGCAGCCTCAACCTCCACATTGTCATGGCTGTCCAACCCTCTTCTAATGGCATGATGCACATTCTGCCTCTCCGGGATGATCCCAGCTACCGCACCAAGCGTCCGAAGAGCCAATGCCCGAGCCACTGGGTCATTTGAATGTAACACACTGAACACCCTTCTTAAAAACTCGTCTACGTTTAGAATCTTGTCTAAGTGCTTCTCGCTCTGTTCACAGACCCTCAGCACCCATAGGCGAAGGAAATTATTGCCCATACGAAACACATCGGCTAATTTGAGGAATGATGAGTTGATAAGTATCGGAAACGGGTATTTTTCGAATAAACGCGGAAAGCGAACTATCGCTTCGCATTGTTCACCTACTTTTCCTGATCTTAGACCTGAAAAACAAGCATTTATTATAGTTTTCGAATCATTTGTTGGTAGTTTTGTGTACAGCATAGGTTATGTCTGTTTACCTTTGTCTAGTTCAGTCAATGCTGAATTAGCATCTTGTTCCGGCTCACCGGAGTTGTCACTAAACGTATTTAGTCGAACGCCGATCATTTTTGGCAATTACACACTGAAAATAAGATAAATTATAAACTCGAAGTGAAATGACAATAACACAAACTTGAACCATAAACAATTAAATTAAAGTTTTTTTAGTATAGACAATCTGACAATATAAACGTTAGGCTTGTGATGTGACAGATAGCGCAGTGATGTGTCTAACCAGTTGACTTTGTTTTCAGTAGATGGCGTCCCAATGCAGTTTCGTTTTTGTTTTAGTATTTTATTTTTTGTTATCCTACTCGACGGTAGATGTCGTTACAGTTAAATAATTAAAAAAGTAAAGTGTAGGCTGCTATTGAGTTTAGTGGATAATTGCCAGTAAGTATTATTTTCCCGATTTTTGAGTAAAATACAATGTATGCCCAATGCCCAATTACCAAGGTTTAAATGAATGTTCATTTGCGATTTGTTTTCAAATTTTGATTAAAGAAATATAATGCTTGATTATTCGATAAGCTCATTATGCTCATCGCCTGTTTAGCCGGGTTATTTTAGGCTACTAATCCATAGTCTATAATATACTGCTCTTACTTACTATAGTACTTTTATATTTCCTTTTCGTTCCAATGGTTGAGTGTACGTGCATGCCCAAGCAACAAAAGCGAATCCAAAAAGGGGATATTAGATATCTAATAGACTTTGATTTGATTTTCTACCATAAGAGTAACATTGCCCCTAAGCTATCTTCAATAACGCTTATAGATAGTCTATAGTAAAGTGGGCACAACCTTGTAACTATTCATAAGTCTCCCTCTAGAAACCACGAATAGACAGAGTTAAGAATTAAACATTTTCAAATAGTCTTAAGGCATTCTTCTAGAGTCTTTCTATACTATTTATAGACCACGATACGCACTAGTAGATGGTTAATAGATAAGCTTGAGAGCTAAACAGAAGTATTTACCTGAGAAGTTTTAAAACCAAATTAACTCAACCCTGGCAACCTTAAGAAAGATTTTAATAGAAATAGACAACGATACGTATAATGGCGCATATCTCAAAAGAATAATGCTAAGGTAATATTACAAAATGGCGTGACAAATTTCTAACTTCTTATTTCATGCGCCTAGTTTTCATCGGCTAATACTGATACTTAAACTTGCAAAACTTGGTGCGGATGAAAATCTCTCGCTGAATTTGTGTAAAACTCTCTTTAAATAAGAGCGCCCGTTTGAAATGTAATATTTAATAAAATATTAACCAAATATAAAAAAATTAAAAAAAAAAATTATTGTGTTTATATGTTTAAGCCATTTGTTTCATTCATAATATAGTATATTAAAAAGTATAGGACGATTAGTTACAGAGAATATATTCATAAAAGTACAAAAACAAGCCAAAAAATAGTTCGCTTCAATAATTTTACAAAATATTAGGCAGTAAAAATGGCGTCTAGTTAAACTTGTCTAGCAAAATTATTTCTTTAAAACAAACTTTCTAAAGAATGATCTGTAGTATAGCTCTAGTAAATGACAAGACTATTTTTACTTGTTGCAAACCAAACTTCCTAGTCGAGGAATAAACTGGTTTATGGGTGGTTTAAGATTACCTATAAACTGCCATTTTTGTATACTGTTTTAACTTCTCACAGTATTTCTAGACATCAATCAGAGAACTGGCATTTTGAGTGCGTTGTGTATCATTTTGGATGGATTAATGCAGAACGAATTCAGGAAGTTACCTTCTTAAAGAATTTTTTTTTTTAGTTGTTGACAATAATCGAGGGTTGCCTGGTGAAACCCGATAAGTGACAAAAAGTGAGATTTTAAAGTAAAAACAGTTTTAGAATGATTCAGTATCGGTCAATCTAATGGTAATATCAGATAAGCTGATTTTACATGTATCACGGAAATATGCCGAGTAAATAACCCAATAAGTCATTGATTTCAACTATTAATTCAAAACTAAATACTACAACTACATTTAAGACTTAATTTTTATTTATTACTTAATGGAAGAACCACATAATGTATATTTATTGGTATTTAGTGCCGAGATATTTACACCTAATCAAACTAAACACACAATGTAGAACCAGTTACTGTTACTTACCCGGTCTCACCTCATTACGATTGCAAACATTAAAGGATTTTATTACGAATTAGAATACGTTAAAAACATTTGTTGGATTCTACTTTTACGATATCATTTATTGCACATACAAATTTATTCAAAGAGAACCCAACAAATAAACTTATAGTACTTATTTGAAACAATTTTCTAATAAAATATTATGTTAAGTCCAGTAATCGGATTCTCGCAAGAGGCCTTTAACAAATTTCTTTCAAATATGTCCGGGGAAGAACCCTATAAGTTTTTCGACGGCCCCATGATCATGCGCAGCCTTGACAAGTAGCGTCACGAACGCAAGCGCACCGCTGCGACGTTGCATATTTAATTGAAAATAGCTGTTAAAAAGGGGTGTATTGTATTAAAGAAGGTTGTGAATGATTGTGTTCAAAGTTGTGTGATGGGTGACCGAGGCAGAAAATTAGTGCCACTACCTAGCTTGCAGTAATAAGCTGGAAACAGGTAATCTACTTTTCTAACCTAGAATAAACGTAGAATTGTCATATTTTACACACCGTGTTTATAGTAATGAGTTCAAGTAACAATTAATGTAAGCTACGTATTGTAACTAACCGTTACCATGAAAAGCATTGTTGTTGTTTTATTGAACTTATCGGTTTTTAGCACTGACTATGAAAAGCATTGTTGTTGTTTTATTTGATCTTATCGGGTTTTAGCACTGACTATGAAAATAATTGTTGTTGTTTTATGCGAACTTATCAGGTTTTAGCACTGACGATTAATGAGACTTCGCGAATTTGAGTGATTCTTACGATAAAAATAATAAAAAGGTAGTTGTGATTAGTACTTTTGATTAAATAATATTGATTATTTTTTACGTTTCAGCGGGGCAAAGTGCCTCCATGAACAGCTTGTCCATGACTAGACCCAGTGCTTCAAAGGCAATTGAAAAAAATGTAAGCTGTTACATGCAAAACAATGAAGATGGTAAGCTTCCATGGCCTTGAAGATCCGCACACTGTCCCACGTTACTACCTATTGCGCTTGTGATACTCACACTCCAATTAAAAAAAACAATTTCAGAAAATGACTCAAATGCGCTATATTGTCAACGACAACAATAGCATGCCAGACTCAAGCAAGTCCCTTGTGGACTACTAAAAAAAACCGTTGTTAGGATCAATCGGTAATTCAGTTCATCATGCTTAAATTCTTTCCAGATAATGAAACTGACCCACCCGGCAGTAACCATTCGGATGAAGATCCCACACATGTGCCACATCCCAAGGACCCTCGCAATTCCGATGAATCGCAAATTGATATCACCGCCCAAATGCACAATCATAATAGTAAGAAGACTCAAGCAAGTCTTTTACAGACCACTCAAAAACAACGTTACTAGGACAAAGCCAACAGGCAATTTATTCCTCCTTCGGTTTCCTGAAATGATTAAACTGAAGATCCCACCCACGACTACTTCACCAAAACAAATAGATTTCGACCCAGACTTCACCAATGAAAGTCCAAATGTTTCATCCAAACAGGAAGATCCCCTTATGGTGCTGATTGATGAAGCTTTAGATCGAGCCTGGACCGCTGCAGAAGATGACCATTCAGCGGGAGCTCCCTGCGCTCCCGACACAGACCCAGAGAACGACGCACCTCAGCGAAATGACTCCAGCCACGACACCATCATTCCTGAAAGTCCCAGTCCAAGGAAACACCAGGAACGCTCCCTGCCGACACCCGACAATGCCAGTCCCTCTGGTCAAGGCGAATGCACAGAAAGAGCCTCCTCCCACGTTCCAGACTCCGAAGACGATACATTAAAAGTATCAAAACCAACCGACTCCAGCCACAATGACGGCATGATCCGCGAATGCTTCAGCGCCTGCCCACAAGCAGAAGACATTGCTAACCCAATTCTAGACAATGTTTCAGACAAAGTTTGGGATTCCGTCAAACCCTTGAAGCGACACAAGCAAGCCAAGCCATCTGAACGGAAAGTAGATATCGCTAAAAAGCGAAAAATGGAAGGGCTACCTTATATAACCCAAGGCGTTAAGCGTCCTGCCTAAAGTTCCAAAACCTCCTTGGAACCTCCTCGATCCTTGAAGCCTCCTTTGGAACTTTAGCAGCTTTCGCCTTTTAGCGATATCCACCCTCCACTCAGACAGCTCAGCCTGCCTACGTCGCTTCTGGGGCCCGACACAATCCCAAATCCTATACAAAACACTGTCCAAAATCAAGTCAACAGCGCCTTCGACCTGCGAACAAGCACCGGAACGCCATGATCCGTGATCATGCCGTCACTGTGGCCAGAGTCAGTCGGCTCCAATACCCTCAATGTATCGTCTTCGGAATCCGAAACGCAAGAAGAAGCTCCCTCCATACATTCACCTTGACCAGAAAGACCAACACCGTCAAGCATCGGCAAGGAACGCTCCCGATGCTTCCCTGGACCGGGACCCTCGGGAACAACAATGTCACGGCCAGAATCATCTCGCCGAGGTGCATCGCTCTCCGAATCTGTATCAGGAACACAAGGAGCTCCCGCTGAATAGTCATCCTCCACAGCAATCCAAACTCGATCCAAAACTTCATCAATCAGCTCCATAAAAAAATCTTCCTGTTTGGATGAAACATTTGGACCCTCAGTAGCAAAATCCGAGTCAAAATCCATTTGTTTTGGCAAAACAGTCGCAAGTAGGATCCTCAGTTCAATCATCTGAAAAAAAACGAAAGCAGAATAAATTACCTGTATAAGCAACTTCATCCCAATAACACCACTTTCAAGCAATCTGTAAAAGACCCACTTGAGTCCCCTTACCACCACTACTGCGCATCTGGGCGGCGATATCAATCCGCGACTCATCAAAACTGTGAAAGTCCCCAGGATGCGGCACACATGCAGGATCCTCACCCGAACAGTCACGGCCAAATAAGTCAGCTTCATCATCCGGAAAAAATGCAAGCACAATAAATCAAGTTACAGATCGATTCCAACAATAGTTTTTTCATCACACTTGCTGTCTAAGTGCGCCATTGCTTGCTTGCGTAGCGGGAGTAATAGAAAAGTTAAATTCCCTAGGGAGTAATAGAAATGCCAGTACGTCATTTAATAATATTATGTCTTAAAACTTATTTTTTTGCCGGCAAGTGTGATGAAAAACATTGTATGCATCATGGTCGGTAAGCGGAATACTAACTCGAGTCATAAAAGTTTCTAACACTCTCGTTAGTAATTCCGTACTTACCTCCCTTGATGCACAATGTACTATTTTTTCAACAATCCACAAAAGACTCACTTGAGTCCGACATGCCATTACTGTCGTTGAGAATATAGCGCATTTGGGTGGCAATATCAATTTGCGATTCATCAAGATCGGAGGAGTCCTTTTCTGAAACTGATTCTCCCAACCAAAGCATGAGTACCACAAACACAATAGGCAACGCAAAACAATGTGCGGATCCTCAAAACCATGGAAACCCACCATCCTCATTGCCTTTCAGCTTATATTTTTTTATCCGCCGTTGAAACACCAGGTCCAGTCACAGACAAACAGTTCATAGAAGCACTTTGCCCCGCTGAAACATACTGAATTATACCTGAAGAGTATCATGGATGGATAAGAAGCCTAAAAACGTTTGTTGGCATAGCACTTACTTTTTCAGATGTAGAATAATACCGTTATTACTTTTAGATTCGTCTATTTTTTAAGTTTTTATTTGGTAATTATACCCTCTTAGTAACAAATATGGTTTTTTTATTTATGCGTAAACCCAATAAGTCGATACCCCTTGGTAAAAAATGTTATCTTACAGGAAAACTAGATGAGTTACATAACTAAAACATAGATAAACTTAAAGTGAATGAAATTGCTTTTCACAAACCACTCATAAAACTACGAATCTATTTATCAAAATAAGTGTCCGATGACAATAAACCTTTAACATCATTTTTCTCGAAACTGGGTGTCACGTACTTATAGGGTTTCACCAGGCAACCCTCGAATATGAAATAATGTAATGGTATAATCGCAACTTCGCGCCACCGGCGTGCGCGCGTGCGGAGTAGTGACTACTCGCGAGACGCACGTCTTGACATGTTGAATTGTTTGGTGTATCCACGGTTCACGCGGCCGATTTGTAGGAGTTTTAACGTGTTATGTTTAGTTTTATCAGTGTATTTGAAGAGGGCAAAAGTTTATTTTCTGTGGACCGTATTAAATTAGGTAGATATTAGATATATTTAAGTTTCCCCGATTTCTAAGAATGAACATTTGACACGCATTGTTTATATTTTTAAAGATAGGTGGAACCATTTCGTAATTAAAATTATTGTCTAATCTTTATTTATTATTTTAATAATCTTACCCGCTTAATTCATGAGTCGCAAATCAGAATCGGAAGTCCTTTTGCTCTTTCTCTATATTTTCTTCTATTTTTAAATATTTGCTGACTCTCCGACGAAAGCCACCAGATCTTTTAATTTGTTTTACTGTCTCCATTGCATAAAGCCAGAGCTGATCTAGTAAAATTGCACTAATTTACATTATCTTTAAGCAAATAAACACTGGAACCACTATTTCACTAACATATTATTAGACTTACTGAAAGATATCTACAAAAGTAGTTTATGTAGACTTTAGTCTTTTGTATAAACAAACATAAGAGTACCACTAGCTAATACGGAATATCTGTAGAAAGTTAAATCTTAACATTTACCATCTTATCTAATAAAATACTGGAAAATAGGTACCTTTAGGCTTTATTAACTATTTATAGAACAATATGTCCTAAAATAATCGTCATACCTAGAAATGTACTTAACATACGTGTTCTATAGATCAAATCATCTAAAAAAATCAAATATGAGAAAAGATACACTATAAGGATACTTTTTCTTCATAGAAACCATTTATAGAAAGCCCTTATCTTAAAATAAACTGCGAATAGACTATCAATAGATAAATTCGTTTTAAGCCTTCAGGCCCATGTTAACGACAAGTTTTAGATCCTCATAGATCCTTTGCGTCTCGGACCATAAACGTGCTAAAATTATATGTATTTCACGCGGATACGTTTTAAGTCGAAAAATGTTTGACATGTTTCACTCCGTATTTGAGGAGCTTTTTCAAGAGGCAATCGCCATGGCTTGGCTGCGCCAAAGCCCTGCGGCCCTGCCCGATCGTGATTTCGGCGCGGGCGGCGGCGGGGTAGCTGAAAAAGAAAGAGGGATGGCACACGTGCGAAGGCCGAAGAAAAGAAAAAAAAACTACAATCACTACGTTATCCGATGAGGGTCGTCCACACTGGCCAACGATGAAATACACACACAGGACAGGCCTGCTACTGCGAAAATCGATCTTTTCTCTCAATTTCTCTTTGCGAGAATCTTTTTATCGTATATATCTGACTACTAAATTCTGATAACGACTTTTTCTACTCCCGTACTTTTATTTGTCATTTACATGGTCGTGAACCCACCATTAAGCCCCTACCTTACAGATGTCAAGATTAGTCTATATTGTCTATTCCCTATAAACGCATTCGGGTTTACACGCAGTGCGTTTTTTGCATTTTATGACACCTCGTTTAAACAAGACTTACTGAAATAAATGGCTGGCAACCTAATTAAAAAAAATATTCTGATGAACAATAAACCATAGAGGAGCTTTCTTTTTTTAATTTTGACGTCTACCGCCCGACCTTGATGATTAATAAAATTGTGTTTGACTAAGAATATGTCTAAAATTTTCAATTTTATTTAATGGTCGTAGAAAAAGTATTGTATGCAACATTGTTTAACTGAGTCATAAAATGCTCGTGGCGTCTTTAATAACAATTTTTGGCTTCGCCTCAAAGTGCTACCCTCGTCACTCACCTTTTTTGACCTCTCTTAAAGAAGGGTTGCATAAAATACTATTTCATGTCACCGTTTTTCGACTTATGAGTGGGTTTACGTTTTTAAATGGAGTGAAATATTATTTCAATATGAACGAGTCTCACGAGTGTTTCGTGTTCATAAATGTGCTACGTAATTTTAAAACGTATCAACTGTTTTTTTGTATTTTTAACCGTATTTAAATTACTTTCAAGTCTGTTTGCTGTCACAGTCCCATTATGAGTCTAACAAGTAAGCAAACTTGATATTAAACACCTCTAAAATTAACCCAGCGAAGCTCTGTTTAGCCGTCGCCTCTCAAAGCATAATTGCACCTGTGAAACGAGACCCGTATGTCGCCATTACCGTGCGACAAACTTATCCGTGCAGTGGCCAAAATTACAACTAACCAATTCCGTTACTAATTTAAACTTTATTCTAAGACGCTAGCGCCGCTGTCGAACGCAAAGATAAGTTTGTGGTGCTATTATGTGGAATTACTGAAATGTCGCCCACTAATCATGGCGGATCGGCTAAAAGCGGAGTTTTGTTACTGTTATTTTAGATTTGTAGCTGTTGTTTAGGTGTTTGATGTCCGTTTACAGCTTTCAATTACTTTGCCAGCTGGCTGGTGTATCCCGCCATTTAATGTAGGCGGAAAATTCTAATTATTTATGCTTCTATGTAAATTAGATAATATTATTATGTTGGTAGTCAGCTTACTTTGTTCTCCATACTAGCTGGAGTACATACTTCTTCTTACTTTCTAAAACACTATGCGAACTATAGTATAGTATAGAATGTAAATATGTAAACTACCTGCGACCACGATAATGAAATGACATGCTCGCAACGTCAGGGTAATATTAAACGTAAGTTTACGCGATCAAGCCTCGTTTGTCGTTAAAACTATGCGAACTATTTAACCTGAGTGCTAATCAAAATTTGAGTGCTGTGAATGTTATTTCGTCATCATCATCATCAGCTCTTTTTTTTTCTTCCATTGACTTGAGGGCAGTGTTGCCCATAGCCAACATCCCGGTCTTGTGTCAATCCGTAACACTTTCTTTGCCAACGAGTACTACGCGACGCACGTAGCCGATCCCGTGATTTTTCCGCTTTGTAGCGAAAATGGACCTCTCATAGAGAACTCCCCTTGGGACTTCCCAGCGTTCAATGTGTTAATAAATACAACTAAAGTTTTTAAACTGACATGGTCATTTATAATATTCATCGTCATCATCATCATCAGGCCTCAGTCATCCACTGCTGGGCATAGGCCTTCCCCCTAATTCGCACTATATTTGGTCCTCAGCTCTCCGCATCCAACCATTTCCCGCCACTTTCTTCAGATCGTCGGTCCAATAATATTAGTATGATTGAAATCAGAGTATTTACCATTTTTATTATTAAGCAATTTGTTAATTGGATATCACATCATCAGTCTCTCTCATTCCACTGCTGGACGATGATCACTGGTCGGTTTTTGGATTCTCCATTGCGGGATCTCGCGTACAAAAAAAAGACGGGTGTGACAAAAAAAAATATTTCACACTAGGTATTGTATTAACAAACACTTATTTTTTTCGAACAGAAACATGGCAATATAAACTATACATTAAATAAAATTGAAAACGGATAAAACTCGCATTTATTTCATGTGTAGGTAATCCTCGCGGTAAATAAGAGACCCACCGGGAGAATCCAAAAAACCGATCACTGATGAATTAATGATGCTGTTCATCATAAATAGATTGTGACAGTCAGTCCCCAGGATGTGGTTAGAAATAAAAACTGAGCGTCAACAAAAAAAAGGGTTTATTAATTTAAAAAAAAACTGAGGTCGTGGGTTAAGCCCGTCTGGTTAATCTTTCCTTGGCGCTGTAGATCGGCACTCCCCTGAGTCTCGGATGCTGTCGTGGTCCTCGGTAGTGAGGCAGCGGAGTTGGAGCTGGTGGAATGGCTCAGGAACGCCGGATCGAGTAGTGTTGGTGGCCGACGTAATGGGCATAAGACGGTGGGCAGAACTTGAGCCCTAAAAGTCGCACCCTGTGAATAAACGTCACAGTCAAAATTCATTCTAAACTCCTCCGCTGATAGTGAACCCGCCTGGGAAGTGCGCCTAGGTGCAAGGAGAAGCCGTAAGCAGTTGGTGTAAGTGTTCACTATCAGAACGGAGTTAATTTATATAAATCAAGGGATAAGCAGAAGCAGGAAATTACTGACTTTTAATAAAAATAGAAGAAGGTATAACTAAAATAAAATGCTACACAAAATGGCGGAGCGTGCGCTAGCAAGCGGCGCATTAAACTATATTTCTTGCGTTGTAATTAATGTTCTAAACGAGAAACTACACTAACGTTTAGTTAAGTCATTAATGGAAAGAAGTTACAATAGAATCAATTTAACAACACTTAGGCGAATTAGGTTTTAAAATCAAGCACTAACTTAAAGCTAAGCACTGCTAAATAAGTAACACTTGTTCAACACTTACCCTATCGGGGTGCGAGACGAAACGTAATGTACTTGTAAGTACGAATGACACCGTACCTACGTTTTATATTTACTAGCTGCAGAAGGAACGAGACCGCAGTTAATTATAACGTAACTACTGGATTTGCCGGCGCGTATGAGGACACCAGTGGCTGGTGAACGCAACCGGCAGAGGTCCGAACTCTGTCAAAGAATCTCGAGGAATCAATGCAGCACCGCGGGCGCAGCGCGCACCTCCACTTTCTAAATCGCAGCGTCTCAGCCAATCAGAACGCGGGGAGCAAGATCAAGCCACCTCGAGCGGTATCATCGCGCACAGTAGTGTTAACGTTGTTTATTTATTTATTTGTTGATTTTAATTTACTATTATTTTATTGTTTTTAATTGATGTTGATTAATAATAATGAGACGTGTAACGTGCAACGTTACAAGATTAATAAATAAATATATTGGGACATCTTGCACTTGTCATAGTCTTCTATTAACGAATATTCAATACTAACCTACGGGAAGATGAAAAGGGGTGGTGAGAAATGAATTCTTAGATTGGACATCGGATGCTCAAAACAGGTAAATATACCCAGTTTTCAATTATTCAATCATCACCTCACCTATACCATTCGTAGTAGAAAATAAAACAAAAAGTAAACATAAGTACCTATTTCATAATCATGCAATTTTAAAGCACAATATAAATACAAAAAACTCTTTATTGCACACCTTAATAAATGAAAACAATTACAGATAAAGTAGCGACTTAACTAGAGGTAGACAACAGGAGGTCTTATCGCTAAAAATGCGATCTCTTCCACCGTTAGGTAGCGGATATAACTGCATATTATACATAGTATCAGTTGGTGCAGAAAATGACAATCTTAGTATCAGCAACTTAAACCTTAAATCTTGAGTTCACGTACATTTTTAGTTAAAATTATTGATATTTTGTACATAGTTTTAACGTAAAAATATATCTGCTAACGTGGTTTGCGATATGGGTCAAAGACGTCAAATGGTATTAAAAGTCAGCCATATAGACCACCACCATATTTGTTTAATTATCTTTTTTTGTTTTCTACTGGCAAGATATATTAATAATGTAAATATTACATATCGTCATTTTTATTTAGTTATCAAAATAGAAGTCGATAATTAGTCAACCCAAAACTTATGCAAGTGCAAACATTTAGAATTACATCGACTTAAATCCAGTAAGTAGGAAGGGTATGACGGGAACCCTCGTCTCAATCTTATCTTCATTAGGCCTTTACTGTCCCAAAGAAAGGAAAGAGGATAATAACTCATAATCCCAACCTTTCTGTATGAATGAAGCATTGTCGGAGCTCAATCCAAAGCTACCAACATCAACAAATGACAATAAATTTCGCTTCTGTGGCAAAAGTTTACAACTACAATGAACATTGCCAACTTGAAAATAAAGTCACTTTTGCCGTACTGCTTATTATTTTTTATTGACGGCCATTATTTTTCCGAGAAGGTTGCATTGTCGTTGTTCTAAATTTAAACTTTTAATCCTTAGCATGTCCGGCATCGATTACTTGCGTGGTCGGACAATAGTGGATTTGGGCAAATCAGTCAAAACAAGTCTTTGTTAATATCCGGAAGGACTGCATTTAAGGTGGCTTACGGAAACAATGAGTGACACAATGTTTTAGTAATTATCAGGAGTCTTTGTTTTTGTCGAATTGTGCAACACTCATTATCTTTACCGATTATCCGTCCCGTGTCAGGTTGTGTCAGGGATAGATAGTAGTCATATTCATAAATAAATAGGCAATGTTTTTGAAACGCAACAACTGTAGGTAGGTACTTACTTAATTAGATTGATATAAGTTTCTTGTATTATGCAATCTGTATGACATGTATCTATATCCATAGGTACGTACTCTGTACTTCAAGGCCCTATTTCACCATGGTGACACGTGGGACAATTGTAGAAAATACTGTTTCTCCTATTGCCAGCGTCCATAGGCTACGGTTACCGCTTGTAGATATCATCAATCAATTCAATCAATTCAATTTATTTAAAATCAATTTTATGTTTTTTTTTTTAATGCATGTTAGTTGTAAGATGTACCATCATTGTTTGAAAAAATAATTCCCGCCAAGTTTCTTACCGGTTCTTCTTGGGTCAGCGGTGTAGGGTTCGAACCGGAAGTAGTTTTAATATCTAGACGATTCAAAAGAGTTTGTTGCAATTCCAATTTGAATAAAGAATTATTTCACTTTGACTTTGACTTGTAGGTTTTGATAGATACTTTGCCCAGCATAGGGGATAGTGGGGAGGATTTGTACTTCGTACAATTTATACTCTTTGCCTCGTAGAAAAAAAGTACTAGCAATTTTTAAATTAATTCAATGCTGCTTGGTGGCTTTATTATCTGGCTTTAATAGTTCGGCTTAGAGCGAATACAAAGTAGGGTAAGAACGTCAGATTGCTTTTCCCAAAAAGTGAAAATTGTACGAAAGCGCCCCATACGCGGGGTACCTTAGTACATTGTATTTTTTAACACAATATTAGTTTTGTTCTTAACAGTTTGTATTTATTTACAAATATTTTTTTCACGTATCGACGACTTCATTTGGAAATAAGTACCTAACAATATTCAAAATGTTGGGGTACATTCGTAAGGTACCACAACCAAAAATACATTTAATAACTGTTACCCTAATCATAAAATAAACCATTTCATACGTTCAAAGATCAGAGGCCTATTTTTCGAAAGCTTGTAAGTAACTTGTAATACAAGCTGAAGTCCTTATCTGATCCATAGTGTTAAAAAGAGACTTCTACTTGTATTACAAGTTACAAACTTTCGAGAAACGGGCCCCATCTTTTGAAGTATAAGTATTTAATTACGTTTGTAACTGAGCAAAGCTTTCTGACATAAATGTATTTAAAAATGACCCTTATAATTACTTTGAAGTGTAAAAACCTCGTTTTAATTTTTTTTGAAGTAACTAGCTGCCATATTTCCATTCCTTCTCGGTGGTGCGTTATGCATATTAGTGGCCGTTATACATAAAAATTATGAACATGTTCGCGTGACGGATAGCGGAGATTTGATCGATCACTGTACGAATGCTCCCACTGTACGAATAAAATGGATGAGATTCTATTGAAATATAGGTACATAATTACTTATTTGACTATTAATCAAACGTGTGTGATGAAGTGTTCACATCACAATTAACATTAGTAGAGACCAATACAAGTAGGTACATTGCCATGAAGTACGCACTGAAAGCCTTCTACAATTCTACGTATAGTGCCAATCTTCTAAAACATGAGTGACTACGTGTTGCACCTGGTAAAAGGTGTAGTTTTCGATAAGTATACAATTTGCTTTTCGTGAAGTCTCTCGCTTCACAGCACTGAAGAAACTCAACACTCGTGTCAAATCATTGCCATCCAAACAAAGTTACAAATACGTCACAAAAAAACGTAATCACACGAAAAAACTTCTGAGAAGTGTTGAGACGTTAAAACATACGCTCCGTCGCTTTCGAAACAACCATATGAGACTTAATCTATGTTCAGCTAACTTTTAGTTGCGTTTAGTATGATCTTTATCACGGTGTGATAAAGTTTGGTTTGATTGGTAGTGGCAGTATTAGGGATAACCGTTTATCCTTTAAAATCACACCTTCGTGGTATGGTGGCGTGGCACTGGTGCAATCAAAACATCGTGAAGTAATCTTTTGTGGGCACATGGACGGACAAATGCCGGGAGCCTTATTGTATACAGATCGATATCTAACAGCTTGAGTTGGTTACCATCGGTTTTTGGAGTTTTGGGATCTGATTATCCACGTTTGAAACCATATATTAGTATCATCAGGTGATACGCTAATAGGTTCTGAAGTGAATCCTCGCAAGGGCAAAGTCATGGGTATAACCAGAGTACCATCGTCAAAGCAGATAACTAACCAGTCATGCACTTTTTGCGTATTGAAACTATGTTGGCGCTAGTACAAAAAAGTATCTCTAGGCCAGTGTGCTCTATGGATTATAATAAAACGCTAATTTCTAGACATTCATTTATCGACATGATTCTAAATAACTTAATAAAAAATTGTCAATAAATACGGTATTTTTTATTTGTTGTATACAACTGTTACCATTTTAAATTACAATCGGAATTTGTCCCGCATGCGCACAATACGATGTCACTTTTTTGGCGCGAATGGCGAGGCGTCTATTTTGACACCAACGGCTGCGTTCACGGATAAAGGGCCTATTTATTATCTGTGTATTGGTAAATAAATGTGGAGGATCGTTCTGAATGCATTGTGGCCGTGTGGGGATCTGATAATGTTTTTGTTGAGCTGTCTCCTCGAATTGTGGGATTAGTGGCAAATCGGCTCGATGATTGTCGAGGACAAATATTTGCCGTGGTGATATGTTGGGATGAGTTCATGATCGCTACAGATTTAGGGATAATGTAATGAAGACACATTAGGCTTAGGTGTTTTTTTATATTATTTGTTTCCTTTGTTTATTCAATAGTGCATTTTCTTCTATACTGAAAGTTATTTTAAAAAAATCATATGAAAATTTAAAGTCGCATATTCCCTTACAATAGGTACCTATTGGACTTGTGACGGCCGTGACTTATTATTATGCATCGGTAGTTACTTTTGATGCTGGCTACTAATACGAGTACTCAATCTACAATACTTACCTATTTCAATAATATAAAAAAATAATTATTAATGTAAAAAATATATTATGAAAAAAATTAAACACTCCGAATGCTCGTATCGTAGCGTGATGAAAACTTATTTGTTGAAAAAAAATAGTATATTACGACACAAGTGCGAAAAACATGAAATCCGAAACGAGTGGCGATGTTTTGAATCGACACAAGTTACGAATTTCGTTTTTGCACGTGTCTCGTACGACGTTTTTTAGTACAGATGGCCCTCCGAAGTTTTGAACCTGACGTAAAATGACCCACTTCTTGCACTAGAGCCTAAAAAATACCAATAATTAATAATTAACCGAGAGTAGGAAATAAAGTTAGAAAGTAGCTTACTTACTTCGTTACCTACTGTCAATGGAGTCATTCCTCGGCTGCGGAATGGGGCGGCAGACAACATCGAAATTAAAACAAAAATTAAAATGCAACGTTTTGCAGTACAAAACAATTACATCGTGTGATATATTAATTAAGGTCGTTATGTCTACTTACATAATCCAGGGTTAGGCCGCTAACACGAGGTTAAACGATTAGTAGTGTCAAACATGTATGGACTTTTTAATTTTAACACGGGGTTAGCTTTAACCTTAAGATCTAAGAATAAGTACTAGTTAGCTTTGGTCTAAACCTTGATTGTGAAAGGTGGCCTTACACATGTACCACAATATATTATCACACCGTGAATCATAGTTTAACTCCTCAAGGGTTATCACCCAGCCACATTTGGCATTACACAGAAGCCACAGATTATTGAGATAACAATAAGCCAGAGACAATTCTAAGCAGGATGGATTATGTGACATTCCGGCCATAATCTGTGCGTCATCGCAAAAAATTAAAAAAAATATGGACGGATGTGCATGGTGGCGCTTAGGGATGGCCATTACGAAATGAAATGTTGTAGATAACTAATAGGCAAAAACGACAATGACAATACCTAAACATAGGTGCAAATCTTTAGAACGTGACTTACGTGACATTGTTCAAAAAACGTCAGTTCTGTCTCTTTTACCTTGCGTGTACCTACTGGAAATGCCTAAATGTAGGTATACCTACTGATATACTCATTTCTAAATAAACTTAAGCTTTTATTTCCGTATTAAGTCCAAAAAAACAACTCATAGAAATAATATCAAGATTGAGATTAAGTATAAAAGATTAGGTAGGTGCCTACTTGTTCAGGATTGAAGAAAAGAAAACAGTGTTAAGGTTTATTTAAATAATTTTACATGTTTACTTTTTGTAAATCCAAATTATGCTTCAACAACATACATAAGATGTCGGTATTGTACGTCAGATGCAATGATAATTTTGATGTATTCATACAGACGTTTCACAGTCGTCTTCAGTTGTCGGTATGTAAATTTTGAAACGTAAAACGTGCCTAATCACCTCGTTTCCCAACGTTTTCTAAAGTATTTTAAAAGTATTAAAGTCATTGTGGCGAGTTCACGCAACACAAAGGTTTCATTCTTATTTTTTAAGTCGCGTAGCGTAACGCCAGTTGTAAAGTGATTATCTTTATTTTGCATTCGGCTTTCAACGCTTTTGTTGGGGCGACCATGCTTTGTGGCTTTATATTGTCTATGCTACTGGGTTTTTATTTTTATATGGCCTGAGGAGGCCTTAAACATGTTCTGGCTCTGATTATAGTTAGGTACCTATCTAGTTTAGGCATTATTTTTTATATAACTAACCGCAAATAGTTTAAGATAAGCATACAATTGAAAACCGTAAGTATTTACGGCTTAAATGTATTAGGGTCATTTGCAGTTAATGTGTACCTTTTAATAAATATTAAATAAGTGCGTGTCTATGTACATATGTACCTAAATGTATTATATCAGCCATTTACACCACCGCGCATATTATTGTAATAATATTGAATTACGTAAACGAACACGAGCAACACACAATAATGGGTCATTTGCAGTAAAAGTGTACCTTTTAATTTTTATATGCGATCATGGACCATTTTACTCGGCATCGTGCGTACTTTTCAGTTATGAAACAAAAAAAGTATGTCTCTAATGTCACGAAAATTAGTATGTCAATTGAGATTACTCAGTTTAGCTACTCCCATACTAAATGTATGAAACGAAATGTAACGAAACTGTTAAAAAAATCTCAAATTACTTACAGAATTTTTCGTACCTTTATTATGGGATTAAGTGAGAAATCTCAATTTACATAAGTACTTATTTTCGTGACATAGACATACTTTTTTTGTTTCATAACTGAAAAGTACGCACGATGCCGAGTAAAATGGTGTATTATTACAATAATATGCGCGGTGGTGTAAATGGCTGATATAATACATTTAGGTACATATGTACATACATAGACACGCACTTATTTAGGCGTGTTACATTTAATTTTATTATAAACCAAAGGAGAGGATAAATATGATGTACCAAATAATTAAAGACAAATAAGTCTGTAATAACACAATGACCGGTCCTGCGCCACCCGTATCCAAAATATCCAATATACGGGTGGCGCAGGACCGGTCATTGTGGCAATCTTTGGGGGAGGCCTATGTTCAGCAGTGGACGTCTTTTGACTGATATGATGATGATGATGTAATAATAAATATTGATTTCTTTATTTTATGCCAGTTTATTATTAACATAAAACGTAAACAATTTGTCAATATTTACTTGTACCTATTTAATAATCGTGCACTAATACATTACCTAAATATACATATAAAGTATGGTAACTCTAGTGCGTGGGTATAATATTAAGAAAGCTTCGCACTGAGAACGGTATAATCATGTAGATAACGATTTCAGACGCAATCTAGTATAGCAACTAACCATGTACCTCCTGACAAATGCGTTTCGACTATTACTATAGAGCGCAGATTGATATCAATAAAACTTTCTCAGTTTGTTCTGTGAACAGCATAAGTAATATTTTTATTACCTCTACAATATGTAGGAAGGTAGCTACTTAAATGCGTATTTATTCAATAAATTTGATCAAATGAATGTACTAAGAATGAGCGTAAAACGATAAAAAATACGAAAATATACCAGCTTAAATTTTTCCGTCGGCAAGAGTTTTTCTAACATGATTCCGGCTCTTCCATTTATTTATAAGTTAAAATTAACGAATACATTTGATGTAAAACTGTAAGCAATCTGTGGTCGTTAAGTAAATCATATGACAATAGGAATACAACGTAACAAATAACTAGCGATAAATATCTAAAATATCTCAAGAACTCACTGAAATCAGCGTACAAAGAAATTTACCTGATATCATTTCGTTGAAAAGCTATACATTATTAGATAAATACCATAATTCTAATGGACGTTTCCCATTGAGGCCGAATCAGCGGATTCGGCGGCCATGGTCTCCGGTTGCAGTAAGATGACCCGATACTGCAGTTGTGTTTCAATTATACGCGGCCGCAGCCGGCTTCGGTTTCAATTTAAAAAATATAGGTATTTGACGTTATGAATGCTTTGCCGCCTTATTCGGAATCATAGATATTCTTTTTTTATGCAGGTTTTGCTCTAATCAGTCTATCCTTTTAAGGCCTAGCCATACTAAGAGAAATACCTATCTAAATTGTTATTAATATTTTGAACAACTCTCCTATTCGGCAGGAAATAAAATTGATTTCAGTTTGTTCAAAAATGATACGACATTATAAAACAACAGCCCCTATTCTAATTGAATACTATTTCAAATTAATCGCAATTAATATGTATATACTAGGCCAGGTACTTACTTATACTAGTAGTAGGACTTTGGTCGTGGGCATTAGGAGGCTACTACAGAAAGAGTAAGTTAAATCTAATGTACTCGTAAATATTCTTCGAGGGATTAATTTTATTCCGTTTTAACAAAATGAAAATGCATAACTAATTTATTCCAAAAGAAAACCAAATTACTCCCGCCATCCCCTGCCGAAAGTGGCGATAAAAAAACTGGTATATTTAACAGAAGCAATAGTTATCGTATGTGACACCCCACTCGGGAACCCTAATGGGGGCCGCTGGGGCGCGTTGCAGATTTAATTACGCTTACATACTGTTAGTAATAAATACATATATTTCGGTTCGGCTGTTCAAGTCTGTTTCATTTACTGCCTACAAGTTTTGTCCCAATTCTAATTTATCTTAAATTTTTTTATGTTTCACAAACGTGACTATGGTTTGGTATTTACTCATTTAGGCGTCGAGTATAGGTACTATCGGCCAACGCTACGGGTAGAGGTGTGCGCCGGCATAGAAATCACCGGCGGCGGCGCGCCGCAAAATTTTGCCGGCGTGGCGGCGCCACGCCGGCGTCAAGGTCACAAGGTCAAAGTCAAAGTCAAATGATTCTTTATTCAAATTGGAATAGCAACAAACTCTTTTGAATCGTCTAGGTATTGACCAACTGTATGTAACACATTGTCCAACTGTATGTTCGTATGGATTCGAGGTATTAAAAACCTAGATATAGTTTAGAACAAGTTTATTATTTAAAAAATAAACACGAAACAAAGTTATAGATTGCATTTCATGCGGTAATTGTCATAATTTTATTTTATTAATTCGCACTGGGTCGAGTCGTGACATTTTGTCTACACATCTACTGATTTCTAATACTACACATTCCCAATTGTACAGATTCCTAATACTACAGATAAGAGATAATACTACAGATATTCTCAATACTATGCGTTCCCGATTATATACATTACCAATAACCAATAATACGGATTTCGAATGCTACAAATACCCAACAACCCAACAGTACAGATTCCCAATACTACAGGTTCCCAATCAATACGAATTCCCAATAGGTACTGCGGATTTAAAATACCTACTACAGATACGAAGCTGCAGTTGTCTATTTCTAAGCCGTGCAAAGCGACAGAAATTTGTTTCAAATGCCAATTTAAAAAAAAATCTTATTCTCTTTTTTCCTCTAAAAATATCTTATTCAAGAAGCACAAAAATCCTCCATGGCAAACACTTAAATTGATAGAATCCGTTAATAGACAGACATTAAACCTCCTATGGTGGCCTAACGTAGATAACGAAAAACATCCA